>PVLC010004612.1:33282-83663 GCA_004027655.1 Graphiurus murinus | reverse complement strand
ATTTTTTTTTTTTTTTTTTTTTTTTTTTTTAATAAGTTCTTAAGAGAATGATGGGAAAAGAGCCGGAGGTCCTTCAGAGTGGTTGACCTTTCTGCTTCCAGTTTCTGAGGTTGGGTTACTTATTTTTTTACCTGGCAGAGGACCCTAGGTAAATATAGTAATTGACCACTGTGGAAATGAAAATATGGCCATGGACTCTAAAATTGATGGATGATTTGGGGCAGGATACTAGTTGATCCCTTTTACAAATTCAATGTAAGTAGGAAAGGAAAATGTAAATAAACAAAACCAAGAAATTCCAGGGAAGGTAGAGAGAGCCCGAGGTAAGAAAAACAAATTCTATGACTATTTTCTTAAGATTCTTAAATTTCATGACCTTCGAATAGTGTTAAAAAATATAAAAGGAAGAAAAGCAAAAGTACATTATTGGTTACATTTTAACATCTCCAAATACCACTGTAGCATTCAGGGTGTATAAAGGAAATAAATTTTGTCTAAGTCTAAGGAAAATTAATTTAATTCAGTAGGGACTATTTAAAATAAACATTTGACTACTTCATAGTGACCTAGGACAGAAAAAAAACTCTTTTTTTGTCCAGGTTGTTATTATTCAACTGTCAAAATATATTTTGCTTTTAATGATTTTATTGTTAAGTTTCAGCTTTAAGTTAAATACAAACATATAAATTCATTTAACCTCAATGTGTTCTTATTTGCAATATACATATGATTTGCATAGGTTTTAAAGAAAGCATCTTCCTGTAACTATATTTTTTAAATCATTTGAACTTGTTGACTAGACTTCTCCAAGAAGTGTTTCCATGGATTTTTGAAAAATAAACTTAAATGTACCCTCAAAAATATGACGTGATTGAGATAGTCTCCCAGATCCTCTTTTGACTCTTTTCAAAACAAAAATTGAAACTTAGTTTGACCTCTTGTACCATGGTGTTTGCCATGTATTCCAACACTAAATTACATTATCTTCCCAAATAAAACACTCAGTAAAACAGCTGCCATGGAAAACTGATTTTGAATGGGGCATTCCAGAGGTTAGTGTTATCTTTAGCATCCGAATCAGATAAAAGGAGCTCTCATAGGGTGTTTGGTACTCAAATTGACAGTTCTTATATTTGTTTTGTATTCTCACCATTCTTGCACTGATTACATTAGTATGTTTAATATAATGCTAAAGAATATCACTTCATTGCCTAATTGGAGTTTGACTAGACTATTTTCTTTCTTAAGATAAAACTAAACCAGAATCTTTTTTTAATCAATTGATGATGCAGGCAAGGCATGCCCAATCACTGGGTTCCTCCAAATTTTAATTTGATTCATGGAGGAGAAGCTTTGTGTTGATAGAGCATACACTTTTAGTCCATTTTAGTTTTCACCCTGCCTCTTTCATGCAATTGCAGGGGGAGCAGATTGCTATCACATCATGGGAAATTTCCTCTTCCATGCTCTGGTACACTCAGAGTCCTTGTCGGAGTGAACTGGTCTGTGATTTAAATGCCTGTTCTCCATTCTGCTCTATTAATGGCAACTCAAAAGCCACAGTGAAACCATTCACTGAAGCTATGTGGTATTTACTTTTGTTTTTTCACCTTTTGATGATTGGATAAAATTGTGAGCAAGAGAGTATTTTTTTTTTCAGAAAAGACAAGGGAGGCATTGATAGAAAGTTTCTTTTAAATTTCTCTTATCTTCCCAGATATAACTGAGTTAATTTCTCTTTGAGAAATTTATATAACATTATCACGGATAATCATTTAACCTATGGTCCTCAGATTTAGATAACATTAGCTACTCTAATGTGTTAACAATTAGGTTAATGTAATAGTTTGGATTTAGAATGTCCATGAAGACCTCACAGAGAACAAGGTAGCCATGTTGGAGGCAGAGCTTGGTTGTTGAAGGGGGGTCTCTGGGGCTGTGACATTGAGAATTATATATGTTTCCCTTTCTCTCTCTCTTTCCCTCTTCCAGCCTTTGTGATGTAAGAGCAGAACCTTTCATTCTCCCTCTCTCTGTTTCCTACAATCATGTGGGGAACTCTGCAGACCCAGCCTCACATGGACTGAAACTCAACTCTTCAAATACTGTGAACAAATAGATCTTCATTCCTCTAAGTTTTGTTTGGGATTACGGTGGTGAGAGTGCTGCCCGAGACAATTTCTTATTGTATGTAGTGTACTGTGTTGTATATCAAGTAATATCAACTAAGTATATCATCTGATTCTAAGTAGGGAATAATTATTATTCTATATTATAGATGTGGTAACCTAAGCTCAGCCTAATGAAGTTTGAGCAACTTACTCAAGGTCACACAGATGATGAGTAGCAAGGTCAAGTTGCAAACCCAGGTAGTCAAGTTCTTACCTAATATGCTACTATGATCATTACTCTTTGGTAGTCTGTACCTCTGTCACAAATATTTAAAATAATCTAGATTTTTTTTCTATCTGTGGTTTTCAAGAATATGCAGGAAAATGGATGGAACTTGATAATATTATGCTAAGTGAGATTAGCCAGTCTCAGCGAATAGTTGTGTGTTTTCTCTCATATACAGAAGCTATGTTGAAATTCGGAAACAAAAGGAACCTCAGATAAAGGAGCAGAGACCCCCAATGAAGTGTTGGAGGGGGTTTAGGAGATGGAGCACAGGGGATAGAGAGGTAAAGAAGGTAACAGTTTAAATAATGCTATGTATGTATATGAAATTACCATATCAATCTCAATGACATGGACGAGGAAGGGGAGGCAGGGGAAAAGGATCTGGATGGAAACACACCAACTGTTATCTGCATGTCTATTCCTATGACTCTATACCTCAGTATGATGTATAATAACAGTGCATCAATAAAAGTATAGAAAGGAATATAAAACTATAGAATTTATTTATACTGGCCAGCTCAGTCTCTTAAACAAAAATCATAATATATCCAAGGACTGAAAATTGTATACTTCTCAAGAGATTGTTATGCATTAAGTGACTAAAGAAGAAGCTATAACTGGGAAGAGAAAACTGAAGAAATGTATGGTATCTGATCTGCAGCCCAGCCCTACAGTGAAAAGAAGACCCCTCCCCCTTTCTTGGTCGGGATGGTACTATTTATCAATATTTACTAACTGTCAGCTACTGTGCTAAGCACTTTAATAGTAATTATCTTTTAATCAATATAATTTGCATTGTATAGATGAGATAGCAGAGACTATTTCATCTATGCAGTTTGCCAACTCTTACACAATTAGTAAGTGGCAAGGTAAGTATTTCATCTGTCTAAAAAACTAAGCTTATGTTTTTAATTATATCAAACTTTTCTACCAGGTAGATATGGCTCAAGAAAAACTGAAGGTATTATATTGAACTGTGACCCTAAGGAATTCTTGCTTTGTAAGTTCTGAGATGTCATACTTTTGGAAAGTTGGTGTTTTCCACAAGCATGCTGTCTGGCTATGATGGCAAGCAGGCTTGGATCCTTACCAGTGTGTTAGGGAAAGGAGGGCAGCATATATGAAATTAGCCTTATCAGATCTGGGTTTTGGACTGAAATCTCATAGAAAATGGCAACAAGTACTTAGTCAAATTTCAATATTAATGTTATCATGCCTCATTTGTATTCAGATGTGTGTGTAGCCTAAGGACATTGAGTTAGTAACTACTCTTTTATAACATGTTAGCAGAGCTTTATTGAGCTCAGATTAAATGAATACCTAAGTGAAGAAAGAAGCCCTAAAGTAGGTAAAACCTAAGGTAGGTATCACTAGAGAAAGAAATAAAGATGTATGCTATCACCTTCTGAGTTCCTCTATCTCATTGTTTTCCTTTTCTGGATGAGAAAATTGTGAAAACTTCTGACTGATTGGTAGTGACTGCCACTCTCCAAGAAAAATTTCCTAACTAGGTGACATAGCAGCATCCTTGACATTCTTTGGACTATAATAGTCCCTCCTCGTCATCCCCCTCCTCCTTCTCTCCTCTTCTCTTTTCTCTTTCCTTCTCCTTCTCCTTCTCTTTGTTCCTCTGGTATTGAACCCAGGGGCATTTTCCCCCTAAGCTACACCCCCAGCCCTATTTTATTTTTGTTGTTGAAACAGGGTCTCCCTAGGTTTCTTGGAGTTGCTACTTGCAAAGGCTCTCCTTAAACCTACAATCCTCCTGTCTCAGCCTTCTTAGAACTGGGACTACAGGCATGTTCCACCACACTTGGCTTGGGCCAACTTCTTAGCTTTCTCTTTTATGATTTGTGTCTTTGATAATACCTGCCTGACCTAAAGATGCTTGTGTAGCCTAAGGACATTGAATTACTAAATACCCTTTTATAAGGTAAGTTAGCAGAGTTTTCCACAATTCTTGACTTTCCGTAAGAGAGTTGAGTACAGTGATCTTTTTGAAGACAAGGACTAGAGAATTTATCTTGTATCTATGTTTTCCTAGAAAGTACATTCTTCTGTGTATTTTATGTTTATTTGAAGTGGCTTTGGGAAGGCTGTTGGAAAGAACAGAAGGACTTGTGGTCTCAGCAATTCTCTTCCAAATTAGTGAGAATGTTCTCATCAAAAAGCAAATACTTTAGAGCTTATTGAAATTTACTTGAGTCGTTTATTATGATGAAAGACCTAAGTTTGAATATTTGACAAGTAGCATAAAAAATGATAGAAAACATATTACTTAATTTTCATTAATGGAATGGAGGGATTCTTTCCCTCATCCTTTTTGTTTTATTTATGTTTTCTCTTTGACAGGGCAGTAGAACAAGAATTTGGGTTATTTATTTAATCCCTCATTTGTTATATTAATAGACTACCTTATAGTTAATTTTAATGTACCCCTTCTACTCAGTGCTTTTATGGTTGCAACTGAGGTAGTTAGAAATTTTGTTGGCATCGCGGCCAGCCTCAGGTATCTAGTGAGGCACTCCGCAACTTAGTGAGACTCGGTTTCAAAATAAAGAATAGAAAAAAAAACAAAAAAACAGGGCTGGGGGTATAACTCGGAGGTAGAATGCCCCTGAGTTCAATCCCCAGTACTGCAAAAAAAAAAAAAAAAAAAAAAAAAAAGAAATTTTGTTGGCAATCCTAGTATTCATCCTGTCTTTCTGCTATTGCATAGCTGTGGGTGGTATGGTTTGAGTTCTATGATCCTCTTTCCAACTCTATGGGCAAGTCCTTATGGTTCAAAGTCAGTCACAGCAATTTTCTGTCTCATTGGCATAGTGAGCCTTTCTCAGACAGCTAAGTAATCCAGGCAGAAATTAGTCTGCATATGGTTCTTAGGAATTAGTTCAGAAATAAATTTGTCATGAAGAAGGTACCAAGTGGAACTGAACTTTTTATTTTTATTATGAGAATCATCTTGCCCCGACTTGCCCTTGATATGAATAAGATAGACTATATGTAGGAGTTCTATATTTTTCCATGTAAGAAGAGGTACTGAGATTAAGTAGTATACAGAGCCTAGAAAACTGCAAAGAAATGACTATGACCACTGATCAATTATGCTTCAAGGTTGTCTTCCTGGGTATTTTGTTACATACATTAATAAATTACCTGGATTGGTTAGGCCTGGTTTTTTATAACTTGTAATCAAAAGCATTCTAACTGATATGAGTGTATACTCAATGCCATTTTTGTGGGCTTCATAAGAATAATACGGTATCTTATCTTGGATTTGTTTTCAAGAGTTTACACTTACTTTTCATTTATATTGAAAACAGTTGAAACAGCAGTAATATCTACTCTTATGATTAGGTTTGCTTCAAAAGAAAACTGAGATAGAGAGACATTTAGTACTCTTTTGTAGTCAACTCCATTACTGTAAAGCTAAGAAATTAAAGAGGTTGAATAGAAGGATAGAGGGAAAAAATCAAATAACAAGCAATCATTTAAATAGGAGGAAGAAATGGCATGGAGAAAAATCATTTTTTTTTTTTGATTACCTTTTATTACCAAGTTAAAGAAAAAACTCACAGGTGAAGTTTTACAATTGCAGAGAAAATGTTTATATCTTGATTTTGTCCATTTTAGCATTTCAAACTCCACAGTAATTAGCTACTTTGAAACCTTAAGATATTGACTTGAGAAGGAATAGCCACAGACCTAGAGACAGGTGGACACAATGGAGAATTTTCAGTGAGATGAAAAGAGAATGAGCCTATTCATATCCTCTCTATTCCATTTTTTACATTTGTCACATTTACACATTATTAATAGAGTATGAGTAGCACTTTTTTTTTTTAATTTGTTTTTAGCAATTGAGACATTTAAAAAATTCTGCTACATAGTGGCATTCAGTCTCAGCTTGGAGTTCAGGCAAGGCATGCCTCAAAATGATCAGGATCACCTTGGATCAGGGTCTGTGATCACCACCGATTCTGCTTCCAGTTTTTATTGTTAGCACACAAGCAGAGGCACAAAGTCATACTGTGACCCAGGTGAGTTGTGGTTCATGATCTGACAGCCATTTTTTTTGCTCATACTTTCCATCCTGCAGTGGAGAAAACTCCTTTCCTTGGGCCTCCTCCTCTCCCTCTCAATTCTTTCTGCCACTCTAATGTGGTAGCCATATAGCCATATCCTTCTTTCCTTCTTTTTTTTTTTTTTTCAGTACTGGGGATTGAACTCAGGGGCATTCTACCGCCGAGCTACACCCCCAGCCCTATTTTTTATTCTTTATTTTGAAACCGGGTCTCACTAAGTTGTGGAGTGCCTCACTAGGTAGCTGAGGCTGGCCGCGAACCCAGATCCTCTGGTCTTAGCCTCCCAAATGCTGTGATTACAAGCGTGTGCCACCACGCCCGGCTTAGCCATATCCTCTAACACCAGATTTGCTGATGATACCACACCGCCCCTAGCTCTGTGAACTGAAAGCATGAGCCCCAATAAGCCTTTCCTCTTCTGAGTTGTTCTTGATGGGTGTTTGATCACAGTGAAGGAAAAGCTGACTAAAACAGCCAGTGTTTTGGTGCCATTTTGGCCTCAGTGGCCTAAATAAGTCACTTTAACATTATAAACAAGTGAATACTGCTCAATGCCATCTCTTTTTCTTATGCTCCAACCCAGGGATCATACTTCAAGTGTCTGGTGACACAAATTTCTGGTAGAGCTTCATATCTAATCATTATTTTCAGGAAAAGATAATCCAAAGGCGGGGTAATAGGAATGTATGTAGCCAGAGTTATCAGTCAGCCAGGAGACTCTACAAGGTCAAATCTTTATACCCTGTTCAGTTGTCTGTGGAACTTACACAGCACTTAAGAGTATATTAAATAGATGATGTATATTTCAACTGCTAAAATGTTATGCATTTCTACTACACTCCCTGTTACCTTTTCCCCTTGTGTCAAGTCACATAGCTGTAGTGTTAGATGAGTTTGAGCTATTGCTCAGTGAGTCATATTACAGTGTGATTGTGCCTTACAGGGAAAATGGCATACAGTGGAAGGCTGGTAATCAGAATCTTTATTGACTGAAAGATGGCAGCAGCTTTTTTGTGAAATGTTTTTGTCTCAGATGATTGGCTATTAGTACTCAAAGAATGAGGACAAGTGTCTTGTCACAGAACATAAATATGAGTGATGCTTATCTTTTTATCATTACATACCATAATTATATAACACAATTACATTTTGATGACAAAAAAATAGTAATCACTGTTAGGACCTATATTCATGGTAGGGTGGATGATTTTACATAATACTTTCTTGGTTCTCAGTATCCCCAAGTTCATATATATATTTCATAAAGAGGCTAGTCTGGGGAAAAAAATCCCACTGTGCACATAAAAATCAGTTCTCTCAGAAATGCGGTGACGATCCACTTGTAAGTTTCCTCCTGCAAGTTCAAGACAGGAGACCAAAATATAGACTCTGAATCCATTTCCTCAGTAGACTTTGAGAGCTGTGTCTACACCGGGTAGCTGATTGTTATTCATGCTCTGTTTTTAATTGGTAAATGTGATAATATTTTATTCCAGCCCCATTTCTGACATTTACAGCCTTGTACATATGTTCAGCTCCTCGTGACTGATTCTCTATTGTCCCTCGTTTCGTGGGCTTTTGCACATTGCTCTTCTGCGTGTGAGGATGCTTTTTTTGTTTGTTGCTGGGTAGTTCCTGATCTTTCTCAAGCATGACCTCTTCTGGAAAGGTTTTTCTAGTTATTCCTACTTCTTCCCCCCTTAGTTAACTGTTGTCATACCTCCATGTAGAGTATTTATTATACCACACTCTATTTTACTATTTTGTTCCCTATTTTTCTCCCTCATGACACTGAGCAACCTGAGTGAAGGAAACATTTATCATATCATTGTGTTTCCAGGAACTAACAGTGCTAGGGATACACTAGGTTACTAGGTTCTTTTTTAAAGATATATTTTATTCTTTATTGCTGTATAAAAATTGCACATGTTTATGGAGTAAAAGTGGTATTTTAATTCATGTATAAAATGTGTAATAATCATGGCAGGGAAATTGGTATATGTATTTCCTCAGACACTTTTTTTTTATTGGTGCATTGTAATCATATATCTTTGTTAGGTACAAGTTGGTAAAGGCATACATGCACACATCTCTCATTTAACCCTTCCCCAGTTTCCACCCCATTCCTTCCCCCTCCTTCCTTCTCAAGTTCAGTTTAGTGATTGACTTTGATATGTTTGTGGAAGTACATCATGTGCTTCAGGGTGTCCCCACCCCCATCACCTTCAGTTAAGTCAACTTTCTTGTTTTGCTCATCTAAGGTTTCTCCTTCTTTGTCTGGAGTCCCTTTTATGTCCCACTTTCTCCCTAGCTTCCACATATTAGGGAGAGCATATGATTTTTTTTTTTAACTTCTTGTGACTGACTAATCTCACTTAGCATAATGTTTTCCAATTCCCTCTTTTTCCCTGCAAAGGACATGATTTTGTTCTTCTTTATAGCTGAGTAAAATTCCATTGTGTACATGTCCCATAATTTTATAATCTGTTGATGGACATCTTGGCTAATTCCATAGTTTGGCAATTGTGAACTGTGTGGCTATAAACATAGATACACATGCATCGGTCTGATAGTTTGGTTTCCATTCTTTTGCGTAGATACCCAGAAGTAATATTGCTGGATCATATGGTAGGTTCATTCCTATTTGTCTTCAGACACTCTTCATACCTTTGTGATGAGAACTTCAGTATCCTTGCTATCAGATATTTTGAAATATCCAATTAATTGTTGTCAAAATTACCTATTCTACTCTACTGTAGTACATTAGAAGTTATTCCTCCTATCCAACCACACTGCTGATACTAGGTTCTTGATCAAAATTATTTAAAGGGATAAATGAGAGAAACAAACTAGAGAAATAAGGAGTTTCATATAATAAGGCCATTTTCACAATTGTGGGAGCAGAAACGTGTTAGCAAAAAGAAAGTATGATTTAAAATTACTGACAGCTCCTGTCTGAATCATCTTTTTTTTTTTTTTTTTTGCAGAACACTTAAACAAATCTCTCTCCCTCTCCCTTCTTTCCTTCCTTCTTTTCTTCTTTCTTTCCTTCCTTCCTTCCCTTCTTTTTTCTCTGTCTGTCCATCCATCTGTCTGTCTGTCTTCTTTCCTCTGTGATAGTAGGCATTGAACCAAGAGGAACTCTACCACTAAGATATGTTCCCAGTCCTTTTTATTATTTATGTGAGATAGGATCTCTAAGTTGCCCAGGCTGACCTGTAACTTGCTATCCTCCTGCTTAGCCTCAAAGGTCTCTTGGATTAGAGGCATATGGCACTGCACCCAGCAAAACAAATATTTTATTAATTTGCTCTATGCTATTGAAATCATCCATTACCTGCTTTATGAATCTCTACAATATAGCATTCTATTGAGTGAATGGACATTTATAGTCTTAGACTACATGTTTTAATAACAGAAAACCAAAGAAAGTAAATTAATAGAAAGTGGCAGGTATACCTTATTTATTTATTTATTTTTTGGGGTACTGAGCTACAACCCAACTCTATTTTATTTTTTATTTATTTATTTATTTATTTTTTTGTAGTACTGGGGATTGAACCCAGGGGCATTCTACCTCCGAGCTATACCCCCAGCCCTATTTTTATTCTTTATTTTGAAACAGGGTCTCACTAAGTTGCGGAGGGCCTCACTAGGTAGCTGAGGCTGGCCGCGAACCTGGATCCTCCAGTCTCAGCCTCCCGAATGCTGGGATTACAAGCGTGCGCCACCATGCCTGGCTTTCTATTTTATTTTTTATTTGGAAACAGGATCTTACCAAGTTGTTGACAGCTGAGGCTGGCTGCTAACCTGTGATCCTCCTGTTTCAGCTTCCCAAATACTGGACTTACAGGTGTGTGCTACCAGACCCAGTTACTACCTTAGTTAAATTATGATTGAGATGTTGGACTGTGACTGATCTATAATGCAGTGCTAATGGCATGATGGTATTTTTAGGTTGGGAATATGCATGTGTGTGTGTGAATATGATATGATATGATATGATATAATAAATATTGCCAATATAGTTATGTCAAATTAAAGGCTTTGTGTCATTTATTTTCTTAGCTGGCATGGCAAAAGAAAAGTTTGTAGAAATTATCAAAAGTAAGAAGTGATGTTATAATTTACTATCTTAATAATAAAGAAAACAAAAAATAAAAATAAGAGAAAACAAACTTAAAAGTCAAAATTAAAAATACTCTTAACCATCAGACTAAGTATGAAACACATATAAAGGAGGGAAAATTACATTTGTAAGTAATAACTCAGGCAAGGTAACTAAAGCTATCCGAAACAAAGAATTCTATAAGCTAGTAGAATATGAAATGTCACAGTCATGAACTTTTATGAATATAAATAAATAGCATACAATTATGGAAGAGAATTTCTTACACAGAAAGGCAAATCAAATGATAATACATTGGTATATATTTAACAAGAAATGGTCATGGCTCTGAATAAAACTTTAAAATACTGAGAATTATAAATTGAAAACTAATAAGTGGAAAGATGTAGTGCTGTTCAATAGGAAAAATGTGCTAAAGATGATAATTATCCATAAATTAAATTTTAAATATAATTAATATATGAATAATATTTTTCAGATAAGTTTACAAATGGATATTACATTTATCTCTAGAAATATAAACATATGAAAATATTTGAAGTAGAAAAGTGACATAGTGATATGTAAGCACTATCCCTGTCAGAAATTAAAACATATTATGAAGATGGAAATTTTACATTTAATTGTTCATAGAGAATATAGAGAAACTGAGTAAAATAAAGAGTACAGAAATAGACACCAAATCCATTAATGGTAGAAAACCAATAGAAAGTGATCAGAGAACATGATGAATATTTACAAAGGAAAAGTACAAAGGACTGATGAACATATACAAATGTTTAGCCATTTCATTAATAAATGTAAAATTAAGCTAATTTATTGTATTTGTTTTACTTTCAGAAAGGCAAAAGTTATATGGATTGATGGTCTGTTTATTTGGTAATCTGAGTGAGGATGTTGATAAGCAGATATTTTTATACATTGATGGGAGTTTAGCATGGTGGACAATTTGACAGTGGCTATGAAAATAAAAATGTACATTCCCTTTCATCCAGTAATCTCATTATTGACACAGTTTTTCTAGTATACATATGTAAAGTGTTTCAATGCACATATGTTATTGATTAAATGTTCCCTCCCAAAGTCATATTGAAATTTAATCATCATTGTATCAGATTAAAGGTGCAAATGCTAAAAGATGTTTAGGCCATGGTGACTGTGTCCTCATGAGTGGATTCCTTCTGCTATTATGTCCACTATAAAAGAATAATGGCCCTTCTCTCTCTGTGTCTCTTATCTTTCTTCCTCTGCCTTGGGAGATGTGGCCAGAAGGCCTTTACCAGGTGCCACCATTTTGATTTTTGACTTCCCAGCCTCCAGAACTGTAAGAAAAAATTCTACTCATTATAAATTGCCCAATTTGTGACATTTGATATAGAAGCACAAAATAGGCTAAAAAATTTCAAATATATTATGCTGAACATAGTTTGTTAAGAAAAGTGATTAAAATAATAAGTAACAATGTCCATCAACAGATGAATGAGTAAATAAATTTAAGTGCACATCACAGAATACTTTCTGGTCATTAAAAATAAAACAAAATAGATCTTTGTATACTTACACACACACACACACACACACACACACATGCACACACATATATGAGATAAAGATAGAAAATATTCTGGTATTTTTGTTTGTTTGTTTGGGTGAATATTGGAATAAAAGCAAAGTTGCTAATTGATGAGCATTTATCACCTTAGTCACCATTTTCTTGAAGAATCTTATGCTCATCATCTTAGTCACCATTTTCTTGAAGAATCTTTATAATACTTATTCTGGAGTTGGTGGGCAATGTTGCTGATTCACTCAGATTTCTTGGCAGATCCTTTATGCTATCTCTGAGGGCTGAGAGTAAGCTCAGTGATGTACTTCTGGTGGCTCCTTCGCAGGACCCTCTTCTGAGAACTGCCCCAGGGGCCACTGGAGCTAACACACCAGCATATGCAGAGGACTGAAGTACTTGGAGATTTACTACCCCACAGCCTTTTCCCAGATTGTTGGCAAAAAAATCACTGTTGATCATAAGAATTTGAGACCCTGGCTTCCTTACCTCTGGTTGGGATAACTCTGAGATGTAGCTTACGTTTCAGCTTATTAATTGGATCAGGCAGAAAACTACCTGTTGTGGGACTTATGCTTATTCTCTAATCTTGGTTTCTTCCTTTTTCTCTGACCTGCTTCCTTACTTCTTAATCCATCTCCCCTAGGACTCCTTCCTTAATCAGTTGCAAGAAATTCTCCATCTCAGCATCTCCTTCTGGGCAACCAGACCTAACACTTTCCCAACTACTTGTTACAGCCATGCAAGAGCTGCTAATTGTTATATTGCTTTCCTTAAAATATGGCAAGGCCTTGGGCAATCTCACATTTCTCTTTCAAATGATTTAATATGAGAAAAAAAAAAGTAGTCAGTTTATAGGAGATAGTATACATGTATCTTTTTTCTAAAAAATGAACATTATTACCTACTAAAACAAGTTGCAACCTTAGATGTTGGTTTTTTCATAATGTAATGCCAAGTTCCCATGGAATGATGATATGATAGGACTGTTCAAACTCGGATACTGGCTTCATTCCTTCCTTTCAGTCAGGCAATGTATCAAGAATAAATGCCCTGGGCCCTTTCTTTTGGGCTTTCTCAGCTTTCTCTGCCAATTATGGTTTGGTTTTGTACTATGAAACTTGTTCATCAGGAACAAGTTTAAAGCATTTTGTTGCAAACAAGTGCCAACCAAACAAAAATGGATAATGGAAATTCCAGGCCTTGTCCCAGTAACTCCCAGTCTTTCTTCATTTGTGAGAGATGCTTAGGAAATAGGAATGAATTTGGTGAGTACTTTTGGGCTCCCTCTGATTACTTTTAACCTGAAAGCATAAGGTGTTGGAGAAGACACTTTGGTGTCTTAAGTCTGGTGGTCTATGCCCACATTCCTTTCGCTATTCCAACAAGCTTTCTCGGAATCATTTGATAGAATGCGTGCCAGAACAAGAGCTTGCTGCTTATAAAACATGCTTAAGACTACGCCAGTTACATAATTAAAGCATTTCTATTCTATGGAAAATTTATTTTCCTTCAAATTTTAATTACTTTTGGTGTTTAATAGTTACTACACCAATAGTAGTGTACACATATTATATACTGTAACACTTATTGCCTGTTTCCACCTATTTCTTCAGGAGTACAATTCCCAGAGCAAAATTATTGCGGGTTTATAAATCTTGACAAATGTATATACACTCTTGAAACCATATCCTATTCAAGAAAAGAAATTCCCCCATACACTTCTCTCAATTACCATTTCTGCTCCCAGCTAAAGATGACTAATATTATGACTTCTTTTAATCAAATATTTCCCTGGTGTAGAATAGCTAGCATATCAATGGATCCATATAGTATATACACTCTTTTGTCTGGATTTTAACTTAGCATAATGTATGGAATATTCTTCTATGTTGTCGAGTGTAACCATTGTTTACTTCTTTTTATTGTTGAGTTTTTCATTGAACGAATACACCAACATTTGTTGTTTATCGTTTTTGGCTATTATAAATAAAACTGTTATGAACATTCTTTTTTTTTTTTTTTTTTTTGCGGTACTGGGGGTTGAACTCAGGGGCATTCTACCTCCGAGCTATACCCACAGCCCTATTTTTAATTCTTTATTTTGAAACCAGGTCTCACTAAGTTGCGGAATGCCTCACTAGGTAGCTGAGGCTGGCCGCGAACCCAGATCCTCCGGTCTCAGCCTCCTGAATGCTGGGATTACAAGCTTGCGCCACCACGCCCGGCTCTGTTATGAACATTCTTTTTTTTTTTCTTTTTTTTTTGCGGTACTGGGGATTGAACTCAGGGGCATTCTACTCCGAGCTATACCCACAGCCCTATTTTTAATTCTTTATTTTGAAACCAGGTCTCACTAAGTTGCGGAGTGCCTCACTAGGTAGCTGAGGCTGGCCGCGAACCCGGATCCTCCGATCTCAGCCTCCCGATTGCTGGGATTACAAGCGTGCGCCACCACGCCCGGCTGTTAGGAACATTCTTGTATAAGGAGTTGTAGACATATGTTTTCATTTATCCTGTGTAAATAAGGGCATAATTACTGGGTCATATGTAAGTGTATGTTACTGCAAAATGCTTTGCCAAATTCGTTGTGCCAATTTACATTCCTACAGTACTGTGTAAAAGTTCTGGTTGCTCCCCAGCATAAGATGTAAGGTGTTCAATTTTACCAATTCTCATCCATGTGTTGTAGTATTTTCCTGTGGTTTCTATTTGAATTTCCCTGTTAACTAGGAAGCTGAATAAAGTGCCTTAGCCATGCATAGATCCCTTTTTAAATACAAGTTGAGCATCCCTAATCTGGAAATATGAAATCTCAAGTACTCTAAAATCCAAACTTTTTGAGTGTCAACATTATACTGGAAAATTCCACACACACATGACCTCATGTAATGGATCACGGTTAAAATATAGTCACACTAAAATGTTTACCTTTAGGTTATGTGTATAAGGTACAAAAGGAATTTCATATTTAGGCTTGGATCTTATCCCCAAGATATCTCATTATGTGAGATATCTAAAATTGAAGGAAAAAGCCATGAAAACTTAAACATTTCTACTCCCCCAAATTTTAGATAAGTGGCACTCAACCTGATATGTTCAAATTGCTAGTCCATTTGAAATAATGGAATTTGTAGGAAACTTTTATACAGCTTAGATACAGAGTAGACTTTTTCATGTTGATGTTTTTTTATTAATATTTTTAACACATTCAATAGCTTGCTGGTTTATTGTTAATAGAATCCTTTGATGAGTATACATTTTAAATTGTGATGGAGACTATTAATCAATTTTTTCTTTTATGGTAATTACATTCTATACCATACTTAAGAAAACTTTGTTGACCCCAGGTTAGAAAGATATTATCCTTTAATTTATCCCAGAAGACATAGATTTAGGCTTTATGTTTGCTGGGTCTACAATCTATCCTGAATTAATTTTTGTGGATGGTATTGAGTAGAATCTTCTTTCTTTTCCTAGAGTATATCTCATTGCTTCAACACTAATTGTTCAAAAGAATTTTGGATTTCAGGATAAAGATAATGACTCTTGCCTATCTTCTTATTTCCCAATATTTGCTTTCAAAATAATACAAACAAACAATAAAGAAAAACAAAAGCTATACTGAAATAATGCTTTCAGCATAACACATGGAGAATACTCATATCTTAAAATAACTTGAAATTTAAAAATAACACTATAAAATTGCAGTGAGCAATCTCTCACTCTATTGTTGTGCTATAAACACAAAACAAACAAATAAACACATCATGAAAAACTAGGGAGAGAGAAAGGAGAAAGCAATAGCCCTAAGATTGGTCTTACCTACCATCATAGAGTAAGTCCATCCTAAATCTAGGAGAAAAACAGTGTTTTGGTAGATGGCAGAGTTCTCTACTTGGAAGGGTACATTTGGAACTTACAGCATGATTTCGTTTGAAAGTCACAACCTCTAGAGGAGAAAAAATAGTCAAAGCAGAAAGGAGTAAGTGGCCTTTGGTAATTAGGTGGCTGTATTAGTCAGGTTTCTCCAGAGAGTTGGAACCAATAAGATGTGTATATAGGTACAGGAGAGGAGACTTACTAGGGGCATTGACTCACATAGATATTTGACTTAGAAATCCTATATGTCATCTGCAGGCTGGATACGATGAGATGGTTGTGGCATGGAGTTCAAGTCCACAGGCCTCAGAGCCAGGGAAGCTGATCTAATTCTCAGTAGGAGGCTAGAAGCCTGAGAACCCAGGCAGGGGTTAGGCTGGGGAGAGGAGGTGCTGGTGTCCTTCTGGAGTCCAGGGGCCAGGGAGATTGCAGTTCTTATGTTCAACGTAGCAGGGTCTTTCCCCGGTGTTGGAGAAAAGACCAATACACCTTCTGCATCTGTTCTCTCTGGTCCATTGGATGATGACTGCCCAGGCACTTGGCAGGTCTTTTCTGCCAGGTGATTAGACTCCCATGCTAATCTTCTGTGAGAATATCCTCACAGACACACCCCAAATAATCCGTTATCAGGTATCTAGGTGTTCCTTAATCTAGTCAAGTTGCCACCTGAAATTAACCATCCCAGTGGTAAAAGAGAAAGGAATAAAAGAAATTGTGGAGTATTGCAAGCAAAAGACAAATCATGGGGAAACAAACAATCTTATCTTCTCCACCACAGAAATAATTCACTAAAGAATCCGGATTTTATTTTATTGAATGAGGTATTGCCACTGAAGCAGGAATTTTATGAAGCTCCCATTACCACAAGCATGAGCAGAAAATAAAGACAAAGGAATCCATACAGAGTTAGGAAAAAATAGAAAATGAACTTAAATAGGTCTCAAATAGTGAAAATCTTCCCCTACCAAAAAAAATTAATAAAAATGAAAGAAAGATAACGAGAATCAGATGATACTTAGTTGCAATGATAATTTGTTGTATGGTTTTGGGGATTTAAAGAGATTTACTATTTAGCACATTTTAATACTGTACTTAATATTTAATCTTTTAAGTATTCTTTGCATATCTTATCCCTTAATTTTCCATTGGCTATTTATTACCTGGAGTTAATATATATTACATTATATTTCTAAGAGGATAATTAGATTTGACCATGTTGGGCTTTAAAGAAAGGGAAGAATAATATATTTTTTATAACTGAATACCAAATATTTTTTAACAGTGTTGTCAATGTTTTCCCACTGAAAATATGATGAAAAGATTATATGAATGGCCAGAAAAGATTCTGATACTGGGCCAGGGGTGGTGGCACATACCTATAATCCCAGTATTTGAGAGGTCGAGAGAAGAGGATTGCAGGTTCGAGGCTAGCATCAGCAACTTAGGGAGATCTAATAAAAAAATTTCATAATAAAAAATAAAATAGGGCTAGGGGTATAGCTCAGAGGTAGAATACCCCTGGCTTCAATCCTCAGTACCACCAAAAATAAATAAATAAACAAAAATAAAAATATTCTGATTCTTGAGTCAGAATTCAGGAACTAGAAGAGGAAGTTTCACATAGATAATGATGATATAATTTTTTCATTAAAAATCTCTGTATATTTTCATCTTAGAGAACTTTTAAAATTATGCTATTGCTAAATTTGAAAGTTACTTATTTTTATAAGGAAAGTTACAAATATAGGCTGAAAATGGTAAGTGACTATAGATATAATATCGGAAATTGCAACATTATTTCCAATAACAAACCAAGGAAAGGTTTTTATATGATCTGGGAATATGTGAATGGTTATTATAAATCTGTCAATATTGTATAATATTGACTAAATTATAGCATCCTTCTTATAGTTGGAGGGCATTGATGTTCAGATCACTAAGAAATCTTCTCTTTAAGGAAGATGGGCTATTTAACTCAGACTGTCACATTGTTTTAATTAACTATTACATTAGAACAGATATTTACTGTGCTGATTCAACATATATTACCCAATCAAAAATGAAAACCTATTAGGATGGTAGCACTTGGGGATTGGATTTTTCTTGTTGATCATTATTATATCAGTCCTAGGAAACCAGTGGAGACTCAATGAAATTTGACAGTAAACAAAGAAGACTTATATTAAAATGCTATATTTATTATCTTTGCAGCTTCACTACTTGGAGTTCAATAAATGCTTATTGAATTGAATTCCTAACCTGATTTCCTTGGAACAGTAGATTAGAAGATATAAAATTAAGATAGAAATATATTATAATGTGTCAGAGTTGCTGATCAAGAAGAAACATTTGCGAAAGCTTTAAGATATGACTTTATTTGGAATATTACTCCTGACTCACTTATCTTACACGTTTTAAGAGTCACTGCATTTAATGTTTGTTAAATTCACACTTCTTGGTTTTGCGCATTTGATAAAGTATGTTGTCCTCACTCAAAGAGCTTCTAATTATATGAATTAATAATGTGTTTACCAGAGTTTACCCTATGGCCCACAAGGCTAACTATTGAATACATTTTTTTTTAATTAGGAACTGGGCTACACACCTTTAAAGTTCAATCTTACTGATCAAAATAAATGTATATTCTACGCATGAAAATTAAGTTGATGTAAAATAGATTAACCAAAAAGTATACAGAGGTTTACATGTACATAGGAGCCCCGCTGGGAAATGAAGACTCAAAGAAGCAATTAGAAGCTGGGTCCAGTGGCACATACCTGTAATCCCAAAACTTGGGAGACTGACTGACAAAAGAAAAGCATAGGTTTGAGGCCAACTTCAACAATTTATCTAGGCCCTCAGCAACTTAGTGAGACCCTGTTTTTTAAAAAGTCAAATAGGACTGGAGGTGTAGCTTAGTGATATAATGCCCCTGGTTGAATCCCCAACACCCTCCAACCTAACACACACACACAAATGAAGCAAATAGAGTTGTATATTCATATACTAAGTTGGACAAAGGGAAGTATTTATAAAAAGTAACTAAAATACTTGGAGAGAATAAAGAAACATAAGAGTTCTTTTAATAATGTTGAAGAATTCTCTCAGCCTTGATTCCCTTCCCTGTCTCTGGTGATGATAAAAATTTTTCTTCCTGATATAAGGACAGCATCTTTCACACAGGAGTTTAGTCTTCTGCCTTTAGAAAGAAAGGAGAAGGTTAGAATGCTCCTCTAAGATCTGCTGTTTTGTTAATTTTCTTTTGCTCAGAATAATCCTTATGCCAAAGTGGCATATTTGGGAGTGACATATTTTGCCACTTGGGGAGAGTGGCACCTGAGCTGAACTTGCAACACATTAGCCACTTGAAAAAGTGAGAAAATTTTCATGAAATTGAAAAGGCACACATTTAAAGTGAGGAACAGTATGGCATATTACAGAATGTTCAGAATGATTGGATGTAGGATGTGGATGGTGGGTGGCAAACTAGAGCTCAGAGAATTTAGAAATCCAGGTCAAAATACCTGATATTCTGTTGAGGATACTCTAGTGGCATTGCTGGCATGCTCATGACACGTCATGATCCTCAGCATGGCACTGAGTCCTCACAGACTCTGGCAGAGTCAGTTCACTGCTCCTCACCGTGACTGCTCCTCTCATATCCACAGTGCTGCTTCCTGGCTCTTGACCTTTCTGTTTCCCCTATAAGTAGTCTGAATCCCTTTAATACCATATGGAAGTAAAAAACCACATGGAATGCATCTTAGTCGATATTCTCACAGCCATGATAAAAACAAACAAACAAACAAACAAAAAAACAAAACTATTGACCACACAACTTAGAGGAAGGAAGATTTATTTGCTCACAGTTTTGGAGATTTCAAAGATTCAATCCATGTCAGCTGGATCTGTGGAACACAGGGCATCGTGACAGGGAGCAGAGAGAGCAAAAGAGCAAATGCTTAGTTCATATCAGTTGAGTCTGTGGAACTCAGGGCATGGTGACAGGAAGCAAGAGAGAGGTAGAGAGCAAATTCTCTGCTCTCACATCATGGAGTTCAGAAGCAAGAGAGGGCAAGGGGGAAGAGGAACCATATGTAATCCCCAAAACCACATCCCCAGGGATCCACCTTCTCCAGCAACACCACACTTGCCTAGATTAGCACCAGTAAATCCATTGCAACCCTCATGACTTAATTCTGTCAACTCTGAACAATAATACATGAGCTTTTCAAGGGCTACTCTGTATCTAACCATAACAGGATGCAAACTTCCTGTTTTTCTCCTTTTTGGCTTCTTCCTGCCATGGCATCAGTTTTACTCAGCAGCTGAACCCCTGTGCATAGGTTAGGTCACCCTACACAACAGGCATTCAGTATTTTACATGGGGAATAGGACACCAAAACCACTGCCCTCAGCTTTCCCTTTAATCTATACACTCTATGAAAATTTACCTCCAAGGGGGTATGTAATTCTCACATGCCTATCCCTGTCTCCCGGCCTTCCTGGAACTTTTCTAGATCTCTGAAGGAGAAAGGGATGGATTTTCCCCTTTTCTTTATTGCAAGGATTGCTTTTTTGCAATATATTCTTGTAGGGGAGTCAGAAATTTGTCTTTACCTTCTTAGCATATCAACTGGGCTAGAGAAGTAAATTGACATAAGATAAATAGCAGAAGAACATACAAATTTAATCTAAGTTTTATGTGACATGGGAGCCCACATAAGAGAATGAAGGGCAAAGAAATAGCTAACCCTAAATTCTTTTCTAGTAGATTGAACAAAGTGAAGCAGTTATATAAAAGGAACTAGATTATGTGGGGAGGATAAAGGAAGATAAGAATTGTTTTAATAATGTCTGTTTGTACTGAATTCTCTTGTCTCCGACTCTCTGTTGAAGAATAATTCTTTTCCCGTGGTACCAAAAGCATCTTTCGCATGGGAGGTTTTATCTCCTATTTTCAGGAAGAAAAGGAGATTAAAATGCTCTTCTTGCATCTGCTGTTTTTCAAGTGCCTTTAGCTCAAAATAATCCTTCTACTTAAGTGGCATACTTTGGGTAGGGGAGACTATTCTGCTATCTTTCATGGGCTTTTGTATATCCCTGGATTATTGGAATCTTTACAGTCAATTTTACCAGTTCTGGCCCTGTTATATTTTGGGGAGCTCAGAGCATTTAGAAAATCCTTCTTTTAGTAAAGCTGTTTATTTAAGTCTGTAATCTTATTGTAGTTCAAAATATTATTATATACTTTAAAATCTGAATATTGACTCTTTCTTTACATTTTTAATTCTTTATTAGTGATCCTGAGACACCTTGAGGCAAAAGAATGGTTTTGATAGAAGAGGCATGAAATTGGTACAAGGAAATACAAAGGAGAAAAATATATTTATACTGTTCTATGAATACTACCATGTTCCATTAATAATCCTGTAATCATGGAATGAAAGCCATGTCTCAGAATCTTGATCTTAGGATAAAATAGATGGAAGTTAACAGGGAGCCACAGGGTGGAACTTTAATAGGGAAAACTTCAAAACCAGAAAAAGCTTGGGTGTTGCTACCTTAAAATAGAGAAATAAAGTGAACCACAAGAGAAAAGAAAAAGAAACACTAAATAGAGAAAGAGAAAAGAAGTAGGAAAGTATAATGTTCATACAAACGTATTAGAGAATATTCACAATTTACCCAAATATTTTAATTGCATGTGTATTCTATAGCATTACTATTTGTTTCTCTATTTCATCTGAGAAATGACCTACAAGAAAAAAATAATTAGATAAGATGTTGTTCCTTAATTAAGTATGATTGGATGTAAGATATTCATTGCTAAATTGCTGAAGTTTCTTTTTAAGGAAAATATATCTATAAAATTTAGATTGGATTTTGACCACACTAAACAAATGACAAAGAATAAAAACAAAGCAATTTATATATGTCTTGGGCTTCTGAGTCATGAAGTCTATGTTCCAATTTATAATGAGAAGTCAAGAAGGTTAAATCTATGCAGATCTGTTTAAAAGCCTAGACTCACAGCCAAGAATTACAGGACTAGGAAACAATAAGAAACAGGTTCAAGTATGCCAGTCTGTTTCTTAGAACAGGTTTTGTTGTTTTATTACTTCCTTTTATGCGTGGGACATTGTGGTGTGTGGGTATATGGGTAGGTTTGAGTATGGGTGTGTTTATTAAAGTCACCTTAGGTGAGATAGACACTTATTTCAATAAGAATCAAGTAGAGTACAATACACTGAAGCAGACAGTCACCTCAATCATTAAAGTCTCTGTAGTATTATGTGCCTGTCTGCTTTTACAAATTTCATCTTTTTCTTTGTTTTTCCTTTATTTTTCTATCTTTTTGGACATTTTAGTAAATACTACATATCAGAGTGTTTGACGTATCTTCCAGGGATAATTCACATTTTCTTCTGGTCTCTTTTCCATTTATACCATTGCCTGCTTTACTCTTTAGTTGTTGTTCTCATTTTCTTTCATGTTTATCCAGATGCTGGTTTCCTGTTCATCCTGATCTGTCAGTTTTAGTCTGTGAATCTTGCCCGAGTGCTGGCTCACCTGCTAGATTGTGGAGTAGGGAGGGATGGGTTTCTCACTCCCTGCAATGGGAGTCCAAAGAAGTCTAGAAGTAGTCATTCCCTCCTTATTCTTGGCTTGGCCCACAGTGAACTGCAGAGAAAAAATACAAAATGAAAATTTTCAACCACAGACAGCACATAAGCTTTAAGTTGTGCACTGTTCTTTGTGTTGTGCTGAGACCTCATGTCATCGTACTTTGTCCTGCAGAAGACATGAATCTCCCCTTTGGCCAGTGTACCAGTTGTTGATCATTTTGTAGCTGCTATCAGATTGGCAATTGTAGTATGTGTTTTGTAGTATGTCCTTTGTGTTCAAAAACTCTTTCCTTACTTAATAATGACCCCAAATGCAAGTATAATGATACTGGTAATTTTAATTCATCTAAATTTAGCAATAAACTTGACTTAATAAGGAAAAAAAGATAGTATACTATCTGTTGGTTTAGGCATCAGCTGGAGGTCTTGGGGCCTATCCTTTACGTAAAGGAGGGAAATACTGTACACATTAAAACTCAAATGGCCTAACATTCATTTGATGCATTATGACTTTTATGAAAGAAAATGTATCTTATTGCAAAAAAATAAAAAAACTTCAAAAGTTGCACATTTAATTTTAAATATGAAATATTAAACATGAATATTTACTTTTAAATATTAAAAACAAGAATATGTTCCAAGTTCTTTTAAGACATACAACAGAATTATTGTTCACACAGGACTTTTTCACCCTATACAAAATGTTCCTAATTTAAATTTCAATCAGGATCATATTTAATCTCATAATAATTTGTCGGTATGTTTAAAGTAATGAACCTTACATTCCATTTGACTATGACTTAATAACAACAAAATGTCTAATGAAAGTAGAATAAACATCTATCAACAGAGGTTGAGTGGACACACACTGACTGCTGGAGTGGTTTTATAATTCATCTGGTTACTCTATTCTCTAAATTTGGTCTTCATTTGGCTAGAAAGATCAGGAAAACATTTACACATTTGTAGCCTGTTTAATGTTTTCACATGTTGAGTCGAAAAAGGAAGCACATTGCTTCAAATATACAGAAAATTTTGTTCTCTACTTTCTACCTATGTAATGAAGTTCTATAACACTAATCATAAGGTTGAGGTTGGCATTTTGTATCATACTTTTACCATTTATGAGTGCCTATTTATGCTTCCCTCTAATGGAGTCATTATTTTGTTCATTCAAAAATATTTAGTGAATATTTCCTCCTTATTAGTTGATAATTAGGCATACATAAATTTAACAAATTAAGTACAATTTCAAGGAACTCGTGGTTCATAGGTATACAAAAATTAAAGAATAAAGTACGATTTCAAAGAACTCAGTAAATTTTGGGAGATAAGAAAAATAATAATAATATATGGTAAAGATATTAGAGTAGCAGTATATAAAGAGCATTTGGGAAATCAGGAAACAGTCAAGAGGAGAAAGCCCGGGCTTACTAAATTGGGATGTTTCAATAATGTTTTTGATAATATAGCTAAAGGGAAATGAGTATTGTAAGATGGTCACATATTGCTAACCACATATACTTGGCAGAGGATGTCATGAATAAAGTGCTTCTTGAAATATGGTAATGTTTAGAAATTTGTAAGTGATTTAATATATTTGGCACAAAATATTTGTACTTCCAGGTGAGGGACAAGGCTGAAGTGGCAGGATTTCCATATAACAAAATGCTTTCACTTTTTTTTACTTTGGCAGCAAAGGAGTTTTACTAGATAATTTATTAGAGAGCTTTAAGCACTGATGTAGCACGATCAAAATATGCCCTTATTTTTGGAAGTAGGTCTTCAGACTGACTGATGAAACCTGAGATAGGAAAAGTAGTTTGGAATCCATATGAGAAAAAGATTAAGATCTTAACAATACCAGTAGCCCAGGGAACAGATAGAAAAGAATTAGAACACCCAGTGACCAGTTAAATCAGAGGTATGTGGTGCAAGAGAGGTTTCAGGTAACTGAAAAACATACGGCATAGTCTGGAGATGTTTTTGAGAGCTAGAGAATTCAGGAAGTTGTGAACAGTAGACCTCTCACCTGCTTGAAATTTATATTCCAGTGGCCAAGATTATTTTCATAATTGTTTCTGGATCTTTATAGACAACTTTTTTCATCTGAATTAATCCAAATGTTTCTTGTGGTCTGAGTCTAAATAATGAAAGTGGTAATTTTTTATTTCATTTAAACAGAAATTTCTTTTTTTTGGCAAATACTGATTATTTAAATTTTTACAGTTCTTTTAAACCCATCTAAGGGAAAATGAAAGCAAATTCAAAAAGAGGTAAAAGTTGGCCTGGAGTAGTCAGTGCTATCTGTTGCTACTAGAAGTGCAACCAACTTTTTAATTTAAATAATATGGCTCCAATATTTGTGTTCTTAACTTTTCTATACTGCTTTTAAAAAACAATAGAGGTAGGATTCCCCTTGTGTTCTCAGTCATTACATTTATATGAATATGATTCTACAATTTACTACTCATTGCTTGTATCTCCTAATTAATTTTATTAATAGACACTGGACTTTTAAATATATATCATTGCAACTAAGGCAAAAAGACTATAAATATTATGGAATGAAGAGTGATAAGCTACTAGTTATATTGGTTGCTGGTTATGTCAGAAGGTAATAATTATGCTTTGAAATGTTGTTCCCAGAACTATTGATTGTTTGTACAAGCACATGGTATCATATACGGTAACATTAGGATGAATCATGGTGACTTTCAGAGGGATGTGCGTATTAACATCTTTTATGTTACTTGAGTTCTGAGTCACAGGGGTAAGTTGACATAATGCAACTAACCTCTGGGTGCCCGACTAATTCTTCTGAAAGATTACTTATATTGTTATATAATATCATTGAGAAAGTTTTCCATACTGTTTTTACTTTGATACAACTGTAAATCTTTATTGGTTTAGATTTTTTTCTTTCATTTTCTTTAGGTTGTTTTATTATGTGAAATTGTATGAAGTGTTTGGAAATATTTAAAAATCCATACATATATTTCAGGAAAATTAAATGAAATTAGTCAGTCTCAGAAAGCAAATGTATGCTTTCTCTCAAAGAAACCTCAGATAAAGGAGTCCCCAGTGGAGCGATGGAGGAGGTTTAGGAGAGAGGAGAGGCATAAAGATGTAACGACGGCGATGGTTCAAATAATGCAGGTACATACGTAAAATTCATAATACCAATCTCAATGATATGTGTGCAGAAGGGAAAGGAGTACAGTAGGATCCGGAGGGAAACACACCAAGTGTTGTGTGCATGCATATTCCTATCACTCTATACTTCATTATGATATATAATTAAAATGCACCAATGGAAGCATAAAAATAAGTAAAATAAAATCCACCCATAACATCCAATTGACCCCACTCTCCCTTACGCAATTTACAATGGTAATAGACACCGGATATATATTATGTTCACACTAAATTTCTAACAAACCTATTTTGAATATGTCTTCTTTTGGTTTAGCATGTTGAATTTTGATATAATTTATCAATACCCTCAAGTCTATCATGGATGATTTCAATATTCATCCAGTAGCCCTACTGGGGCAAGGCTTGCTAAAATTTAAAGTTGCATATACTCAATTAAAACTCACTAGTGTGAAAGGATTAAAATGTTCAAACTGCTGCATGTGGCTTTCACATTTATCCCTTGAAGTGTGAACCTGTTACCAAGGAAACGCATTGTGAGCGTTAGTAAACCTCCCACTTACCTGCTTTCCATACTTCTCTGTAGTTTGATTATGCACTGAGCCCATCTCACAGTGTGCTGCCGGCAGCTTCCTTTCCTGTTCTGTTTAGAAATATATTATAATCTCACAAAGAACAAGGCTGAAAAGCTTGAAGAAAATTCTTCTGGTTTTCTTTTCAGTAAGAATGTAACAAATCAGAAGATTACATTGATTAGAAACAGCATAGCCAATTTAAAAATTCTGTAGCGTAGCGAGAATTGGATGGAATTTTGAGAGGACCAAGTAGTGTAGCTCAGCAATTGTGATAGTATCAATATTTAGGCTAAATCATAATGGATAGTCCACATAGCTGCAAATTTGAATGTTGGTAATTTTGGCAATGTTGCCAACATTTTAGAGGTCAGAGTTAAAGTTTGCCTTACAATAATATCATTTTCTGGGACAACTAAGAAGCCATTTAATACTCTATTGATTTTTAAGCTATAGTAAATGTTTACTATAAAAACTTACTATTATATTGTGATCATATCCTCTTTTACTCCCTACTTCCCAACTTTGAGGCACGTGGAGGTCATAAATTCTGAATATGGGAAGTGTGTGGCACACTGACATCATTATAATGTTTATTCTGAAGAGGTGACATAATTCCCTCTAATATGGAGGGGACAGACAAAATAATATGCCATAAACCAGGTTGACATTTCTATCCAGTTTGAATATTCGTATTTGGTTTTTCAATGAAATGATTGAAGAAATTAGGCTATGCTCATTCTGACAATCATCATATGTCTCAACTTCCACAATGACCAACATTTGATAACTGGTTACATTTCACTGATTTACTTATAAAACATAAATCTAACATAAATTTACTTGTAAAACATTTATTGATCACTTTGATAAATATTTGGTTGAGATTCCAAAAATAATAAGTTTTTCTGCTTTAAGGAATGCAGATTTGATAGTGACAAGGTGACTAGAGGAATCACTGTCATGTGCCATTTAAGGTGTGAATTAGGGAGATCATGTGAGTTTTCTATCAGTCTTGATCCTTATTAAACCTTTAACTCACACACTTAATGGAAAGACTATAAAAACTATTAGTCTTGTAGATGAGGAACAGCTGATTCATGGTTTCATGCATGGAGTCATATTTACTAAAATTAGATAAAAGTCTTGATGACTGAATAAGTTTATTGCTATTGCTAGGTGGATGGTTTTAACTTTCAACATTAATAGTTAAGGAAAATCTACACTTTTTTTTTAGCCTTGAGCACTTCCTCTCGCTTCTGTTTTTATTCTACTAAAAATGACTAGAGAAAATTAGGCCACCCCAAAGTTTAGATTGCTTTTATGTGGACCAGTTGTATCCTTTAGTGTGGTATTTTTCTTTTCCTAGTGTATGTTTCACTGGCTCTGTTAAATATACTGAGCAAGGACCCTGAACTTAATTAACTTCAAATTCTAAAACCTGAAGATAACAAGAACAGAAATAAATATAGAAAAGGCTAGAGAAGATAGCATTTATCTTAGAGCATTTCTATAAAACTCTTGGCTTATTGACTTTATTATAATAGTTTCTAATGTCAGAATGTAGCACAGAAAAATTATTTTATACATTGAAAAACCTGTGACTTACTTCGACCATAACTATATGACTTATGTTCTTGCTTTTCAGGTTGAAAATGACTACTAGGCAGTTTATAAGCTGCAGCAATATTTTAGGAAATATTACTATTAATATACAGAAATTAAAAGTAAACTCATAATTTCAACTTTAGGTTGAACATCATATATTCAATAAAACAATCATCAGTTTCTTAGAAAATAAACATGTACTTAAAGAAATACGTATGGGTGAATGATGAGCAGCTTAGAGATCCTCAAATGAACTTTTAAATACTATCTTAATTCAAATTATTTCATGGCTCTTCTATTTCTCCAATATATGCTTTTCTGAATTATAGTCTTAACAGACTCAGCATAGTTTTCAGGAGTTATGCCAGTTCCTATTTTTCAATTATTCCGAAGTTGAAATGCCAGATTATATCTTTTTCCTAAATTATTATTTTACTACCTGCAAAAGATGTCAATTTGCAATATATTTTATTTTGCTTTAGAATCACAGAAGAAATAAGGAGTTTTATCCAAAGGAATTTCAAAATCAATGATTCATGCAAGAGATGGAAGTTTTCAATGTCTTATTAAAACATTTCTATTTTCATTATCAAGTAGAGATCAAAATTAAGGATTAAATTTAGCCATATGTTAAAAGCCAAAAATAGACAAAGGAAATATCTAAATTAATACCCGTTTGCTTTGTAATATAAACAGCACAAGAAGACACTTGTTACTTTGAAGGCATAAATTTAAAACCATACAATAAAGCAAATAACATGACATATACCTGGAACTAAAACTTTTGGTAACATTTTAATATTCCATAGGTGATTATTTCTCTTACATTGGACATAGGCTGTATCTTCTGTGGTATTAGTGACCAGTTAACCCAGTCAAAGAAATTAAACCATTTATGTCAAAATTTTAAGATGGAGGCTTCTTATATGCTGTAATGATGGAGATTGAGAATTATCTTGTCTCTTTTTCTTTCCTATTTCAGGTAACATTTCCAACCATTTGGCATCCAGTCAGTAATGGAAGAGTAAATGGACATAAAATAAAGCACAGAGAGTTGGAACATGTACTTAATATTAGGAAGCAAATGGTGGTGAGCTATTTCACATGTTTACTCGACTTAAAATAATACATATTTCAGAAGTGTCTGCCCTATATTTCTACTTAAAATTGGCTCAAGAGAGTACTATAACTTCCAGAAATGATTAAATATTTCTACTAAGGCCCTTAATGATATTAGGATGGGATTGGAAGTCAAAATGGGCACCTGTGGCAGATTTTTCTTTGTAACACCAAAATTCCTTTTCCATTTCTGTTTAATATTTTATACTCATTTAAGTTGTACATTTTTCATAATTTATTTTTTCCTCAAATTTTATAGTGAAACTGTCACTATAGGAATGTATTGATATTTATCCTGTAGTTTGTAATTTTTTTAGTGCAATTGAAAGATCAAGTGTGTAGTTCTGGCTTCAGTAACAACAAGGATCAGTAGTGTTGAGCAAAATTGACTTCTATCTTTAGAATCCAGTTTGTTAATTATAAGGGTTTGGGGTAGGTTAGTCCCCAAAACTCTGTTTATTGAGGTTGTTTAAATGTAGGATTATAATGACTTGTTGCATAATTTTTCACTTTAATACACATTTTATGGCAAAATATTGCTGTCATTCATTAGTAACACTAGCCTTGTAGGTTTATTGAGTGATTTTTATAATTCCCAACCCAATGAGAGGGAGCCATCTTGTGGTTTAGGTACAGAGTAGTTTATGTTCTATCTATATTTATAAGACAAAAGAATTGTGATCCTTGAAAACATAGTAAAGTCAGATAACCTGATGATTATTTTTAATTTATAGGTGGTTAAAAACTTTAATTCTGGATCTGAGTAGTTGTTCTTTAAACAGTTGAGGGGATTTGTTTGAAACTAAGGGTATGTAGCACATACCATGTTGCTGTCTATAATTATTTTCTTATTTATTAAAATCTTTCAATAGATACTGAGTTAATCATTATAACACTTAATGAAGATACCAAAGGGGTTCAGGTTATCTCACTTAAGAAATTACTTAGAGGATAGAATAATGATATTAAAATAGACAACTGCATATTCTTATATTCTTTAATTATTTTCTGAATCATTATAATTCAGCATTTTGATCACTTAAATATTTAAGCATGCTAATAATGACATCTGAGCTCCTATTTTATTGCTTAAGAATATAACATGTAACATATTAAAAGGTAAGCATGTTTAGCATGAATAATAACAGAGGGACAGTTAGTAAGAATTATGTTAACAACATTAAATACCACCATGATATTATTACTTCTTAAAGTTTATTAAAATTATATTGTCTGCTAGGCAAATAAGTTATATGAACATAATTTCCTTATATGTCTTTATGATTTCCAATAGTACCTTTTTCACTTATCCCAATAGTTTCATTACTTAACTTTCACAGGCAATATAAAAAAGCTATTTCAAAGACAACCAATTGGACATTAGCAAATGGTTTTGGATTCGATTTCAAATAAATTGCAATAAATACTATCTCTATTTCTTACCATTCTTTTTTCCTTCAAAAAGAAAAAAAAATCACCTGAATTGTAAACATGTTTATTACATAGAAAATATCAACTTAAATTCCATCATTTGAGAAAGAATCTTGTTTAGAAATTATATATAACATAGGAAAAGCACTAGCATAAAGTGCAAATAAAGTAAGCCCCTTGTCTGTGACATATGGTTCCTGCAGATGTTATTTCCTTCCTTGTTTTTGCTCCTGAAAGTAGAGGAAGAGTTCTTGTTTGGCACTACTTGAAGTTTTCATGGTTTTATACAGTAGAGACTAAAAAAAAATGCTGCTAAGGAGGAGAACAAAGGAAGCATTCAGAGATAATATTATCACCAGATACACGTCTAGCTTTAATTCTGCTATTTATTAAATACAGTAAAATAGATCAAAGCTGTATTTCTTTCAAGAGATTTAACAATCCATAACCAATCTTTTTTCAGAAACTTTCTGGCATTTAAATAAATATATGCTTTTTAATTTTTCTACTCTGTTCAAATAATTTTGTAAATAGAATACATTCAGTTTGTTTCCTGTTTATCTTGTATTCCAAGTTTTTTTATTAGTGATGTAAGAAATGTAGTGTTAACAACTGTAAGCATGATCTTTCATAGGATAAGTATTGAGGCAAGATAGATCTGTAGGAAAGTAGTTATATGGGCAAAAGAATGTTTCGATAAGATGCTATCATATAATTATTTTTATAACAGACCATTTAGAAGAGGTTTCTCCTCCTCCTCCTCCTCCTCCTCCTCCTCCTCCTCCTCCTCCTCCTCCTCCTCCTCCTTCTTCTTTTTCTTCCAGAAGAAATAGGAGTCTGACATCAACTCACAAGAAATATTTTTAATGGATGGCTTAAAAACAGATCTTGCTTGGAAGACAAGAAATATTAGGACACACACATATTAGCAAGTACATGCCATTTAGTTTTTAACTAATATCCATTGAATGGATAACAAGTTTTTCAGACAACTCATTCTTCATGGATAGGTGATTATGAGATTTTCTTCTTGACTACACTTTGGGCAGATTCCTCTGAGCTCCCTTTTTGATTAGGATTCAACCTGATTTCTGCCCTTGACCTGTTTAGTTCAATTTTAGCAAGAATTCTGCTGAGTTAATTTAGTGGAAACCCCCACCCTTGGTATCTATCACCTCAGCCTGCCTTTAGCAAGAATTTTCCCATGTCAGAGCCAATTTGGCCAGAATCCCCCTTCATTCATGTTCCCTCTTAGTAATTTTCTATCTACTGATCCCCATATGTCTATAAATTCCCATTGTCCTTGTATTCAGAATGGACCTCAGTTACTATACTGTGGTGACTTTTCTCTTATTATAATTGTTCCTGGTTCAAATTTGCCTTCTATCCAGCACTAGTTTTCTTTGACAGTGTTAGTCTCCTTTCACAACCTAGCTTGTACTCAACAGTGTGCTGACTGAGTTTTCAGATACTGTTAAGAGAAGTTAGATAAAGAGCATCCCCTGAGATTACTAGATAAGACAACATATGGGTTTACACATAAGTAAATATTAAAAACTAAATATTGAATATTTATAGTACACTATAATGCAGTAACTGTGGCTGTATTCTGAATTATGATTCCTATGGATTGGTGATTAATAGTACAAATCATACAAACTTATAAAGAAGCAATCTACTTAGGAAATCAGATCATCAGGTAAGAAAGCAACTCTCAGCAAGAGAAAATGAAGATAAAGTCTGTAGAGCAAAACAACTGATCCAGTGGTATTGAAATGATAAATATAATGAAAATAATAAAAATATAATAAAAATATTTTATATCATAGTAGTAAAAATAGATTTTGTTTAAAAATCATAGTTTGCCAATAATATTCTCCCAATTGTTAGTGTAGTCATATTATATTGATTCATTATATATTTTGCTTAAACACCTATTACCTATGGATAGCTGTAGTATTTTCCCTTACAGATGACTTTTGCTGATTCCATGGAAACATTTCAGTCAAGAGCTTCTGCTGACGTTATGATAGAATGATTTGACCAATTAGTGAGGGTCAGCTCATCCAGGACAAGTGTAATGCTAATTTAGCAAGAAATTTTCAATCTATAAATCTTATTGAACCTATTGTCAATACATAAAATTGTGTAAGACTACTGTATGCAAATTATAGACATTTAAAAATTAGAGACTACTTATCACATACCCTACTGTAATACTTTCTTACATTTCTTAATCATTAAATGTTACCTCAGTTCTTTACTATTACACTGTCATTCAACTTTGCCAGCCTAATTGTGTGATTGAAAAAGGCAAGATAAAATTGCTGATTAAAAAAAAGATAAAATATTACCATTGTGAAATAATCTCTATAGGTAAAATCAAGTGAGTGATTCATTCAATAAACAGATTTTAAGAAAGAAAGTTTCAAGCAAATAATCAACATAAATATTAATACAGGAATATCAAATCATTTTTCCAGTTAGTAACATATCTTCTTCTCATTCTATCCTTTGTAGAACAGGTCCGTTCACCATCTTCTTTATGGTACTTTCCCCATAATGGAATGGATGTATTAAGGCTTCTCTGAATGATGTGTCACTGATAATCCTACATGTAATAATTTCCATTGGAACCAAAATGTAATATGATTTTTGTTAAAAATCCAACATGATCCTCTGATAAAATTTGCTCTTTACAAAAATGGACAAAAGAGGTATTCATATCTTTTAAAAGTGTTAATTTTTATTGATTTTAGTCAAATTATCTGCAGTTACATGATAAATATTATATTAATGTCCACGGATTAATTACTCTGATTAGAATTGAACTAAAGGTAATATAATGAAAAACATGTTGATAAAATCATGCATAATCTTTAAAATATATTAGTATAATTTCATGAAAAAATATGACATCAATCTGGACAGGAAAATAGATTCAGACATCAGACTCAGGAAGACATGTTTTAGGTCTACAGAAAAATAATTAACATCATAAAATAGCAATACTTTTTTGGGGGTGGAGTAATCTTTTTAAACATCTGTCTCACAAATAATGAAGTTGCTGTACACAATGTTGAGATAGTCCATGGAAAATATATGGCACATTTTCCTTTCATTCTGTTTTCCACAGCACATTATATAATATCCATAGAAAATGTCAAGGTACTTCATCTTCATTCTGCTTTTCCTGCAGCATTATCATCTCTCTCATACATTAAAATGCAAACTTAAGGAAAGGCTATTGCATAATTCATAGGGATAAAAAGCAAAGGAGTGCAAAAATTATTCAAGCATGTTCAAGTACTGCTTTACTTTTGAATCCGTTCTTGGCATTTAAGCCACGGCATTTACCTCTTCACCCACATTAAAAAGCTACACTAGATGATATGCAAGTGGGTTTCCCTGAAGGCATCTTGGCTAAAACCACCTCAGAGAAAAATCAGATATTAAAATAAAACAACTTAATTCGTGAAACTTTCATTGTAGCTTTTCTCTAAAAATATGTATTATATATATATATAGCTGGTATTTTTTTAATTTGTTCTATTTTGTAAGGAATCTTCATACCTGAAATACATTTTAAATATGTAATTTAAAATTATCGCTACATTGTAAGAAGATATTTAATGTTACTGCAAATAATTTGCATCAAATTTTTACCAATTTCAATTTATCTATATAGATACTTTTATATTCTGGTATTTTATACATCTAAAATATCTCATCATGATTTATATATATGTTTATATATACATATATATTTATATATACATAAATATGCATGTGTATATATGGTATATATGTATATACATATATATTTTTTTGGTAGTGGGGATTGAACCCAAGGGTATTCTACATTTTTTTTTGGAAACAAGATCTCTCTAGACTACCAAGGCTGGCTTCAAACCTGTAATTCTCCTGTCTTAGGCTCCCAGGTACTGAGATTATAGGTTTGGGTGCGCCACAGTGTTCTGCTCATTGGCCCATCATTGTTTAATACTTAAAGTGCTGTATAATGAATTATTTAAATAAGAAGAAAGCTAGTGATAAGGGATTGAACAAAGATATAGACTGAACCTAAATATATGTAGCACATATTAGAAAATATCTGTGATGGACTGTCAAATTATAATGGAATGGGTTTATTTGTCTTTTTAGGAAGTAAAAGTAATTGTGTGTGTGTGTGTGTGTGTGTGTGTGTGTGTGTGTGTGTGTGTGTGTGTTACTGGGGACTGAATCCAGAAGCTCTCTACTTCTAAGCTACACCCCTAGCCCTATTTTATTATATTTTCTTTTGAAACAGGGCTTCACTAAATTACCATGCTCTTACCTCAAATCTTTGATCCTCCTGTCTCAGCCTTCCAAGTTCTGAGATCACAGGCATGTGTCATCATGCCCAATTTACTAAAAGTAATTTCTTGTTAAAGATTAACTTTTTGTGTGTGTGTGTGTGTGGTATTGGGCATTGAAACCAGGGGTATTATTCCTCTCAGTTACACCCCCAGTCCTATTTTAATTTTTATTTGGAAACAGGGTCTCCTTAAGTTGCTGAGAGCCTCCTTAAATTCCTGAGGCTGGCCTTGAACCTGCAAGCCTCCAAAGTACTGAGATTACAGATGTGTATCACCATGCCTGGTTTACGATTAACTTTTTTTAATCATATACAATTATATTACAAAAGAATAAGTTTCCCTCAGAGTAATGAGTGCATGTTGCTATATCGGTGCAAGGAAAAATGTAGATAATGTAAGTCTGAATATTTCGACATTGGGAGTAAAACTCAAAGCTTAATTCCAAGAATAAATAAGAGACGACTAAAAGAGATTTCTTAAAGAAAAATTTATAAAAACTCTAAAAGTATTAAATAAAGTTTTCTTAAAAAATAGGCTTATGAGCCAGGTGTGGTGGCGCACACTTGTAATCCTAGTACTTGGGAGGCTGAGACTGGAGGATCTGGGTCAAGGCCAGCCTCAGCTACTTAGTGAGGCCCTCTGCAACTTAGTGAGACCTTGTCTCCAAAAAAAGAATAGAATACTCCTGAGTTCAATTCCCAGTACTGAAAAAAAAAAAAAAAGTCTTATGTGTGTTTGTATCAGTTCTCTCATTTGTGAGACTTTGTCAATGATGCAGGATTTCACATCTCACCCCAAAGATACTGATTCAGCACTTAGGCACAGTGCCAACCACACATAAGTGCTTAATAAATACTATGAATTGGTGATTTAATTTTGATCTATGTTGGAATCAAGTGTTATGTATATGTTTGTGTATGTGTATAAAACACATGTTGGAATCAAGTATATATATGCATTTATATATATATATACATACACATATATATGTGTGCATATATGGATATATACTAGTATACTTAGTAGCTCTGAAATTCTGGCTGTGTATCAGAAAAAATTATTTTGTTAATTTCTGAACAGTAAAAGTACTAAGAAAACTGCCTAAGACACTGCAAGTTATTCAGTATTACTAACTGTGTTTTGGAAGAACTGTTTCACAACTATTTAGCCATTCTTCACAAGTAGTCTAAATAGTGTTTTATTTTCTTCAGAGGTATTATTTCTACTACTATTGTTGTTATTGGTAATGCTGGAGATTGAACCAGGGCTTTACACACGCTCAGCAAGCACTGTATCATGGAAACACATGTCTAGCTTGTTAAGTAGTGTTTTAGAATTACATTGCTAAGCCTTAGAAACAATTTGATCCAGTTTCAAAAGTAAGGCATGGCCTATTCAAATGATTGCTACAGAGACTCATTTATATTGCAAAATATCACTCAATCATAGACCTCTGTCTAGGAAAGTTGACTTCCTTTATATTTCTCATAGGAATAAAATTATCCCTTAACACTAACGTGTATGTGTGTGTGTGTGTGTGTGTGTGTGTGTGTGTGTGTGTGTGAAAAGAAAGACGAAGGTAGCATTAGGATGGAAAAGATAGGTGAAAAAACAGGAAATGTAGCTCCTAACAGGGTTTTTGTGTCTCTTGAAATGATTGATGGTAGATGCTTCCCTAGGAGATTTTCCTCACCCTAATTATTTTTAGGAAGTTATAATTTACATACGAATTCTAAGTGTCTTTGTCACAGAAAATATACATTAATTTCCTTCTTCAGTATCTCCATGGAAGTTTACATTTTTAATATTAGTTTATTTTTAAAGACACATGAGGACTGGGCTAAAAGTTCAATCCTAAAGTTAATTAAATGAATATAATTTATAGTGTGCATGCTTCTTTTTTCATGCAAAGTTTATATAACAATGAGAAAACAAACTTGCAATATTTTGGTACTCTTTGTAGTGTGTGAATACAAAGAAATAAAAACCAATATATCTGCTAGGGAAGACATCTTTAATAAAAGAATGAGAATGCCAGGGGGTATTTTATTTGCGTTCAATCAAGAAATAAACCTGTGTATCCATGTACATTGTGTTTTCTAATATATTGTATTGAAAAGGACCCAATTGTTTTATAGCTACAAGCTGTAATTCTCATTAGTTTTGGCATATTTTTTAAATGTCAAAGCAATGAGTTAATAAATTTCAAGGTCTAAAATAAAAAGCTCTTCAAAAGCATGTATACATTTCCTCCTAACTTAGAAGTGGTAAATGTGTTCATGATATACAGATAATTGAATGACTGTAATGATCATGATCACTCCTGACATGCTATGAATGGCACTGTGGCCCAAAGTAGACAGTGCAGTAAAGAATTATGAAGAAATTGTGGAGCTCAAGACTCAATTGTCATATTAGAAATGTGAAACTACTATAGAATTATGATCTTCATGGTCATACCTTTCAACTACCCATTATTCAGATAGGTTCTGCTAAAAAAAAAAATAGTCCTGTAAAAATTATTTGAAAAAATTGCACCAGAAAATGTTTTAATTTTGCTTAAGCAGGTTGGACAATTTTGGATACAGTTTAAGGTACATTTGAAATTTGACATTTAAAAAATCATACAGTTTTTGCAGCTAAATTCATCTCTGAAGCACACATGAATCTGATAACTGATAATACAAGTTAAGTTAGTCTGTTAGAGGTGATTGTGCTAAAAGTCTTAGTACCTCTATAAGACTTGAAACCTAGCATAGGCAATATAATGATCTAGTTCAAAAACTGAATACCTAAATTAAGAAGCAATATATGCAATTATTATAATTGCCTCTAATAGCTGGGTATAATTCAAAAGGAAAACTTGCAATTGTAAACAGGAAAAAAATTTCTCTGAGTCATGAAGATAATTCTTGACTAATCCCGCTAGTAAAGTAAAATAATTATTATGTTTATGGGTCACATTTTTATGGATTATATTTTCCTTGGATAGGCTGCTAAAATTAAATTATCTTATGGGTAGAAACCACACTTATTCTCCTAATGTGTTGATCATATCCATTATTTTATAGTCTTTGCTTTATTAGCATCAACAAATACTGACTATAAATGTTTTTCTGCTGTATATTTTGAATGACTTTTCTTTGCTAGTTCAACATCAACTAGATGAGAAATACAGGTGATATATGATGATAAATTTTGAGAGTTTATGCTACTATCTATGTTGCAAAGTGTGTGAAACTCATTTTAGAGTAGGAGACATTGTTACCTCAATTATTGCTAATAATTTCTCTAAGGATTTTTAGACATATTTTCATTCTTAGGAATTTTGCCCCTTGAGTGCTCTAATTTGGTATTAGAGACATTTATAAATTATAATAGTGTAAATTTCCTACTTTTAATATTGAAAGCATTTTCTAAATTTTCTATTTTAATTTTATGAAGTACCATATTTTCTCAAGTCAGTATCATGAAGTGTGTGCTTTATAGATGGATGGAAAATTTGGCTGCTGGTATAATATTTAGTTATCCCAAGTAATTAGCAGCTTGAAGTATACACATTAAGAATAGGAGACTATATTTTAAAAAATATGAGATGGATGACATTCAGAAAAGTGATGTATAGTATGAAAGACACACCTAATTTTCTCCAAATGTTGTAACTACCTAAATTGCACAGAGTACTCAAGTGGCATTAGGGTTTAGGTCTGGAATGTCCCCCAAAGCTCATGTGTTGAAGGATGATCCCCAGTGCAACTTGGTTCAGAGGTGGAACTTTTAGGAAATGATTGCATCTTGAGGTATGTACACTAATTTGAATGAGTTGCTGAAATGGACCAATAGGTGGTAACTATAGGCAGACTGGACATGACCGCAAGAAGTAGGTCAATGGTTGGTTGACCATGAACTGACTTCTGAAACTTTGAGTCAAAATAAACTTTTCCTTTTCTAAGTTGTTCTTGTCAGGTATTTTGGTAACAGTGATGAAGATTTGACTAACACAAGAAGTGAACAACTAATTCTCTTCTGTTAAACTTGTTGACTTGCTTTTTTTCCTTTTTATTTTATAATTTCCATTATCTTTCATAAGATCCTAGGCATTCATAAACTCAATACAAGTATTCATGTTTTATATATATATATATGTATATATATATATATATATATATATATATATATATACATATATATATATATATATCTGAGCATTTTAAAATCAAAATTAAGATACAGATTATTAGAATATGTTTATAGAAAAAGTATTATTATGGGATAAGATGAGCACCATTAATGATCACCTCCATGTAGCAGCTGAAAGTTAGATGGACTCTTCAGGTAAGTGTCATGGGGAAACATCTGGAAAGGAGGGGGAATTTTAAAGACCTTAGGCTTTCTTGCTTCTACAGTGATTCTGGTATCTATTTTAAGTAATAAAGAAACTTCTAGGTCTCAATTATAGTGTAAGTACAATTCTAATGTTTGGAGAAGAAAGAGAAGATTGGGCAGACACATATATACTGAGGTACAAAGATTCCAAAAACTTGATAGGCTATGGAACTGAATATGTCAATGATTGATGTAAATAATTATTTTTAAGAAGTTGTATTAACTGCATTCACAAAAAAATGCTTTCTAATGTGGTTATTTCAAAATGCTTCAGAATATTCACTTTGGAATTCCAACTTACCTGTATGCTAGTTAATGTATATGCACACATTTAACATTACCATTAGTTTTCTGTTTTACATTAAAATATTCTTGTTTGACACAGGGCTTGCTGGAGCAAATTGTACTTCATGATTCTATTTACAATGCAGTTTTCCAGACTTGGAGGGTCTGTAAGAGTTCATTAGAGGGGACACATTCTTTTAAACATTTTATATTAAGCACTGTTTGCCTTGTCACTGTTGCTGTGTTAAGTAAAGGCTGTCTTTGTTTCTTAGTGCAGCAAAGCAATGATAAGTATGCTGGGAAAACAAATTTATGCCTAAGGAAAGCATAATGCTTCTGAGATAGATTTCTATAATACCAATGCCTTTGTTGACAAGTTTTCTAAAGGTTGATATTTTTACATTCTGAGTTTCATGGTGTAAAAAATGACACATTTTTAATATCCTCTAATATGAGCAAGTGATATCTGAGAATTTCTTTAGGGAGTATGTATGTTTATGTTCATATATTTTTGTCTGCTGCAGGCAGTATTCACTTAGTTGAAGCAGTGTTAGAAAACTTTTGAAATAAGATGTATTAAGTATAGAAAATGCATTCAGGTACTTCATAGACATATTGACACAATGTAGTTTATCATTACTTCAGACCCCCCCCCCCCGGCTCATTCTCAGAGAGTGCAAACAACCTATCTTGCTCTTACCTTTAGTATAAGAATAGATTTCCATGGTTTTAGTTCATAACTCCCAATGAAGATGCATATTTAATTTGTGGTTGGGTGGTTCCCCAAATAAATATATAGTAACAAATAATTTTCATTGTGGCATTCACATATGCCACACATGATGTTATATTCTCCTTGTTTAAATTATTTATAAAAGAGGACAATCTATTTTCCATTAGCAAAAATTATTGAACATGTATTTTTTTAAAAAGTCATTTTTAGAAACTACAGTTATGTAAACCCAAATACGGTAACATTAAAAAGATTTAGCTTTAAATGGCAGTTTCTGCTTTTAGTTTGAGAGTAGTTAAAGGTCAGAAAATAGTACAGAGGGTCCAAGAAGTGGCTTATATTATATCTGAGTTAATTGCGTATTGTTTAAACATTCCTTTGTGAATAATTTTATACATTGAGTTTTCAGTCACGATTTCTGATTAATAAACTATCTAAAAAGCATTCTAAAACTTTTTAAAAATATAACATTGGTGGTAAAAATAATTTTAAAAATAGCAAAACTGAAAAAGAATCAGTCTGGTTCAATTTAACCAAGATCTCTGTCATACATTTTCACCCAACTACACTGAACAAATGAGCTAATTCCCTTCGTAGTTGAATAATCTCATTGGGTTTTCGATAAGTTTTACATAATATTTTCAATTAATATTATTAATGTCTTATGACTGGTTTATGTTTTGAATTCATTAATTCAGAAATATTAAAACAATCCTCACTTCATAGAATCGACTTAGAATTAAAACCTACTTTCTTTATATGTGGCAATAGCTTGAACTCATGTAATTGATGGAAATCTGTTCTTATTTAAAAAATAAACTTTCATGAATCTATTTTTGTTTACATTGAGTTAATTTTTATCAAAATGTAAATACTTTAATCTCATTGAGTTTCAAAGCTACATTCTAAACTATAAAAGTCTTAGTGAGCATTAGTCAGTTATATCAAAACATGAAACATAATCATGTACAATAAAGCAGATAGTAAAAATCTAACAGAAATGAGGGTGCTGGCTTGAATTTTTCAATGTTTGGCAATAATTAAAAATACATAGCTATAACACTTATTTAAAAACAAAAAATGTTTTTAGTATTTCAATCTTCACTCCTAGAGATATAAAAGCTTAGGTAGAGTAGATTTTGTATATAACATGATCTCATAAGCCATTGTTTTAAATTTCCACAGAGGGAATTCAGTATTCTAAACAATTGAATTTAGTATTATAAATAAAAAAGTTTTTTTATTTTAACATTCTAATTTGAACAATTTTGTCATTACATATGTTAGTTCTATAGTAGTTCTACATATAATCCTTTACAAATAAGAGTGAATTTCCCACTGAATTATCTGATTACTTTCCATTTTCGCGACTAGAGTATAAGAAAATACTTTTGCATCTCAGTCTGTTGATTTTTTTTTTTTTCTTTTGCGGTACTGGGGATTGAACTCAGGGTATTCTACCTCTGAGCTACACCCCCAGCCCTATTTTTTATTCTTTTATTTTGAAACCGAGTCTCACTAAGTTGCGGAGTGCCTCACTAGGTAGCTGAGGCTGGCCGCGAACCCAGATCCTCCGGTCTCAGCCTCCCGAATGCTGGGATTACAAGCATGCGCCACCACGCCCGGCAGTCTGTTGATTTTTTATGTTCACCATTTTTCTCTTTTCCTTTCATAAAATTTACTGTGCAAATCTTGCTTTTGTAATATTTAATATCACTGAATTAAAAATCAAGAAATTCCAAAGTAGTTTTCATGTCTACTACTATGTGATATTAATATAACATACAAACACATTGGTAGTAAAGCTTGCACTTACATGATTTACTGTGAAAAAAACCACAAATCTTTTTGAATTAATATGAAATAGAACCCACATAATATAGAATTTGAATCAATTAAAAGAATCTTAATCTGTCTTAGGACTTTACATAGAGAATCATGATACAACCTTTCCCCATATGCTGTTTTAACATAATGGCTATCATTTGTACACCACACACATGTACATATATACACATACACACCTATGATAAAGACACTTTCTTCTGAATTGAATGTTTGTTTTGTATGCTCTCACAGATTTAATCTTGTTGCTGATGAATATCCTCGTGCCTAAGAATTTTATAGATAACCCAGTAGAAAATGTTAAAAATTAAAAAAGCTAATGGGAAGCAGGCTCGAGAGATGGTGTCAATCTTCTTGGCCCGGTCGATAAAGACCTTCCTCATTTCATCTGGGCTTTTCGGCATTACCTGGACAGGATGGTTTGGGCCCTTTGAAGTGACACCATCTTTTGCTTGCAGACAAGGTCCCATCCCATAGCCTGTGAAGCTGAATCGGTTTTCCCTTACCTCATCATCCTGTCAAAGAAAAACAAAACAAAACAAAACAAAAAAAAACAACAAAACTTTTTAGTAATGGAATAGGACATGCGTAGAAGGCAATTTCAGAATCATCCTCATGATATATGTTTACACTACTATAAAGAAAAGATAATCAAAGCATGTAAAATTGAGTTGCTTATGTTCTCTTTGAAGTTTTATCTTGCTGTATCATATAGCTGCGCCTGTTAATAAATGTGGTTCTCAAAAGATATGTTTTAATGAAAAACTAAAATTCTGATATTGTCTATATATTGCTAGAATATCTAAATAAGGAAACCAAGAAATAAAAGCTATTGGGATATTGTTACAAACATTCTTATACTAGACTTATTTTTACATTATGTGTTTAAATATTTAAATATGTGATGTCACAAGGGAAAAATACCAGGATCATTGACTGAATTTTACCTTTTCATGGAGACAACCTTTTAATACTTATTTCCTACAATTCTAAGTTACTTCCTTAGATAATATAGTCCAGCACAATAACACAGCTTGGTTTTTGTTTTCCTTACTTTATTCTACCCTCTGTTTTATGCCAAAATTTTGTAAGACTATAAGATAGTTATGTATTCTAATTTATAGATAGTTACTTTTCAGGTACAGTGGTTTGTCTAAACTACGAATGATATTTGGCAGAAATTTATTTCATTTTTTAAGTAGTAAATTTATTAAACTTATTCACAAGTTACTATATTCTTCTGATTACTTCTAAATGCAGCAAATCAAAGAGAACTTTTCATATATGTGAATGAATAAAACTCCAAATTTAAAGGTAAATTTCATTAATAAACTATGTGATCATAAGACATGCTCATGATGGGGAAATATAGTATTTAATAATTTATTATAAAATTCATCAATGAATCATTAAAGAATTTTATTTAGAGTATGAAAGTACATTAGTATCAATGAAAAGTCTTTTTGCTAATGAAACTGAAATTGTGAGAGATAATAATACATTTTCTAAAATTATGTCCCTTTTATGATAGTACTTTTTCATAGTAATAAAGAAATAATTGGCTTAAACACTTGAAAATTATTTTGGGTCTGTGAAAGTAGTTGCACAATGAACAGTATATTATAGAGTAATCAAGTGAAAAATAGAAACTATTATGGACTTAAAAAGTTAGAAAATGATTAAAGTTGATTCAATAATATGTAAAATAGTTTTTTAGGAATTTGAAAGTAAAGTAATTCCACCTGAAAAACAAAAGCATGTAATTACTAGAAAACATTTCAGTTGTAAGCTGTATGAGCTATTGAATTTTGAGGAAAGTCTGAAATAAAATCTAATAGTTAACATTACCTGAAAGTAAAGCTGCCAATCCAAATGACCTTTACTCCTGTTGTAATCATGAAAATTGGAAATCAATTGTTCGATACTCATTAATAATCATGGTCATTTAAAGTGCCATTTCTTTGGCATTCATGAAAATCTTATGCAAACCTGTTGTCTGCTTTGAAATTTTCTATATTTTGGATAAACGTGTATATGGTTGGTATTAAGCTGTTCTTATGGAAGTGTTGAAATATCATTCTTAAAATTTAATAAATTATGCTGGTGTTTGCATTCCATAAGGAAAACATAGGTTACCTGGGTAATGTATACTATTTTGTGTACAAATCGGCTGAATGTATGTGTGTGCGTGTGTGTGTGCGTGTGTGTGTGTGTGTGTGTGTGTGTGTGTCTATATATAGACACAGAATTGGTGCCATCCCATTTATACGTTTGTTTATGGATTGAGCTCAGGGGCATTCTACCTCTGAGCTACACCCCTAGCCCTATTTTATTTTTTATTTGGTAACAGGGTTTTGCTAAGTTGCTGAGAGTCTCGCTAAGTTGCTGAGGCTAGCTTCAAAACTGTGATCCTCCTGTCTCAGCCTCCCAAGTACTGGGATTACAGGTATGTGCCACCATGTCTGGCTATAATATAGATTTTTAAACTGTGACATCCCATATATTTAAAAATACATCTTAAAATAGAAGAAAAATAACCTTTTCAATGAGCATTTATGTATGTTGGCAATATTAGTTGAAGCAGTTAGAAAATTCACTACTAAAATGTTAAGATTTCAGCATTCTGACATATGTGTTTAGCAAAGCAGAACTTATTGACTACCTTTCTAACCATCTGTTTTGGAGAACTTATTTTAACACCTTCAGAGACCCCAGCTGCTCATCTCAAAACAGAGATAATCAATTTAAAACTAACATATTTAGTGAATGACTAAATTTTTCTCCATTTTATCTCTCTATGTAACTGACTGTGAATAAGGGGTTAACATCAGGCCTGGGCTGTTATAGGGTTAACATCAGGCTGAATGACCCTGATTTCTATAGCATCATTTCCTTGCAAACAATAGTGTTAAGCTAAATGGGGAACTGGAGTCAGCTTCATTCAGGGGGAATTACTGCATGTGCACCCAAGGGAGTTGCATATAGGTCTGCAGATCTTTGGCTACGTGACTACAGATGTGTTTGGAACAAAGGCTGTGATGTGTATGTGTGAAGGGAATCACACAGTCCTTGATTTTTGTACCTGCTTGTCCTGTGTGAGTGAGGGGGCAAAAGAAACTGTACTGTTGAGGAAGCTGAGTCTCCCATGTGCTCAAGAAGCTACTGCAGGCCTAATGTGTTTCCTGCATCACATCCCACTAAAGGCTGAGGAAATGCAATATCAAGTTAAAACTATTGGTGTCTGAAGAGTATGAGTGTCAATTTGAAACCCAAATATTGGCAGTGGAGACAAAGTCTGACCAGCCTTTAGGATCCTTTTTTACTCAGGATGGCCAAAAAATTTGGGCATTGGTTCTGAGAAGAATCTGATCCTTCTGGGTTTGAGGTAGCAAAAGCCCTACAGAAAATAACTGGGGTTAATCTCACTATTGGAATATGAACAACGCCAATTTATCCCCTAGAGTGAGATGAAATTAAGGAGAAAGGGGCTTAAATATAATTAATTCCTTATTTCCTATTGATTAATGATTCTCATTAAACTGAAACTCTGAAGAAAGAAATCTGAGGAGCTGGGTGTGGTGGTGCATGCCTGCAATCCTAGTACTTGGGAGGCTGAGCAGGAGTATTGCAGGTTCAAAGTTAACCTCAGCAACTAAGTGATGCCCTCAGCAACTTAGTGGGAACCTGTTTCAAAATAAAAAAGATAAAAAGAGCTAGGGGTATAGCTCAGAGATAGAATGTTCATGTATTCAACCCCCAATACAAAAAAGTATTACAAAATAATAACAAAACAACCCAGTAAGCAAAGCAAGAAGCTTCATGACCTGTGCTCAGGATGAAAACAAAAGCCCAGTTGGGACTTGAATGGATAGTGCATTCAATATTAATGTCATCCTTCTGCAACCCCAGGAAAGTCATACTGGAAACTAGTATTTATAGTCCAGTTCTAGTCCATAATAAATAATGCAAGCCACAAATGAAATATGTGTATAATTTTAAATTTTGCATTACTTGTTTTTAACACATTATAAGAAACAGGTGAAATTAATTTTTTAAATTTAACTTGATATGTCCAATATATTATTTTCATATTTATTCAAAATAAAAGTCGAGAAGTCTTACATTTTGTACTTCATACAAAGTCCTTGAAATCTGATGTATATCTTATATTGACAACACATTTCATTGCAGATTACATTTCTGGTGCTCAGTAGCTACATGGAGCTAGTAGCTATCAAAATGGACAAAATAATTCAAATACAAAGGAGTTGGATTACTTTGCTAAAAAATGCTGGGTGATCTCTGGGCAATCTGTTCTTTCCTGAACCTTTAGATTAACTGACCTAGAAGCTAATAATACATTTTTGGATGCTTACAGTATTAAAAGCACCAAATCCCCCCAACTTGCTGCAATGTTCTTATTCCGGAATTACTGACAGGGGCAGTATCAGTGACCCTTTTTAAGTAAGTGAAGCCTGGACTGGTATGAGAAAGTGTCCAAGAAAGGAAACCGATTCATTACTATAAAATCAAACACCTTTTTTTTTTTTTTTTTTAGAAGACTAGATGCATGTTAGAGGTAGTAGCGAACCTGGGCTGACCATATAATAATTAGAAATAAGCCTACCCAAATCATATCCTCTCTCCTAAAGCCCAGAGAGTCCCTTAGGCATATGGCCCATCTTTTGGGAAAGCAGGAGGATATATAGATTCATGGGCACATTGACTCTTGTAGTGACAATGCTGGGTGTCACTGATGGAAAGGAAATCTGAACAGAAAGACAACTAGAGGTAGATCTATTTGTTCGTTTGTTTGAGGCACTGGGGATTAAACCCCAGGCTTCATCATGCTAGGCAAGCACCCTACCACTGAGCAACAACCCTAACCCTTTTCACTGTTTTCAAATTTGAGACAAAGTTTCACTAAGTTGTCCAGGCTGGCCTTGAACTTGTGCTTCTCTTGCCTTAGCCTCCTAAGCAGCTGGAACTTCAGGCATACACCAATAAGCCCAACTCACCCTCCCCCTACCTCTCTTTTGTAGTTATCCTTAAGTGACAGATATAAAAAGAACACAGAGAAAATGGGTGGGATTCTTGTGAATGATTTCCATGACATTTATCACCAGCTGGGAGGTCAGAAATCTGTTCCAGTTTGGGCAGCTGCCTCCCCTAAGGAATTCTGTTAGATCTGTTCCTTTTATCTCAGAATTAAATCCATTGATGACAGTGGAGAACAGAAACCAAAGGCACTGACCCTGATTGGTAAATTTACTCCACCAGTTAAGGCAGTTGAAAGAAAGAAGACTGACTTGACGGCCAGGATCTCCTTGTCCAATTCTGAGTGGGACTCCAAGGTTATATATACCACAGTTAAAGCTGACTGGCTCAGGGTAGTAAACAAGGCTTTTAGGAATGCTGGGCAACAATACAAAATAGATGGTGATTCTTCTGGGGAGCAAGAACATAAGATGAGGAGGAAAAGAGAAGCTGATAAGGCAGGAAATGGGGAAAAGCAACCAGCTGTGCTAGTAGGTATCATGGTCACACCAAAAACTATAGATAGGAAAAAAGGGAGTAAGATGTATCCAGTAGGTGGTATTGCCTTTGGCTAAATGTATAATTGGAAGGAGTGGCACATTAATGAAGGGTTTTACACGAACTTAATCCTTGGCAAATCATTCCTTAGTTCAGTTTTAGTTGGAAATACTAAAATGGGAGCCTTTGGAAGTTTTAACATCTATAGTGAATGTTAAAACAGTACAAGATTCCAGGAATACAACAGGAACTCTCAGCTGTGATTAAGGGAATGATGGAGGCAGGGGTGTTCGTTCTCATCAATTCTGTCTGGAATAGCCTGTCCGGCCTACGATAAAGCTAGATCGCTCTTGCAAGCTGACTGTTAGTTATTTGTGCCCAATAAAGAATTTACCTAGTGGGATGTGGTGGCACATTCCTTTAATCTGAGTACACTATGCTAGATGTGGTGAAAACTATTCAAGAGTTTCAGCAGAATGAAGGGGGCAGGTGTGAATTAATAGATTTAACTCATGCTTCTAATGCTTTCTTTTTAACTCCAATCTAAAAAATGAAAAATTAAAAAAAGGTTAAATACAGAATCCCTTCATGTGGGAAATACTTGATTATAATTTTCCTTCGCTAAGGGAAGCTGAATCAAGAATAAACCAGTCCGAGACACTAGAGACAAGGACAAACTGGCCCGGTGTGGTGGAGCATGCCTGTATTCCCAGTGTTTGGGAGGCTGAGACAGGAGAATTGCAGATTTGAGTCTAGCCTCAGCAACTTAGTGAAAACCTGCTTCAAAAATAAAATTAAATTAAAAATAAATAAATAAATAAATAAATAAATAAATAAATAAACAAATAAATAAATGGAGTTGGGGGTGCAGCTTAGAGGAACAATAATAATAATAATGATAAAAGGACAATTTGCTATCCTTTCTGGATCCTGCTATGAGAAAAACAAAAGGTAGCACTATTGAAATTTGTTGGGTCCATTTTGAATTCCTGTTGTCTCCACTGTCTAAAGTGACTGGAAGATAGATTGAACTTGAAAAGGAAACAAGGAAAAACTGTAAGGAATCTGAGGCACACAGTAGCTCACACTGTCCCTTTGGAATGGGATGACAAGGACAAAGAGGGTTGGCTAGTTTCCTGGATGAATGTGTAGACCATGTGGGTGTGAGTGATAGTAAGGAAGAATGCCTTAGGAAGGTCTCCGGTTACTGACGGTAGACATGTAGGGTTTGGGGTACAATGCTGTGACACAGCTCTCTTTTGAATGTCACAAACTTTTTTGTGTGTGTGTTACAATGGTTCTGGGGCCATGATTTTATTTGCATCTTCTAGCTGAAGAGAGTTTTGTTCTTTATGATCCTGTATCTATTTCTTTTTTCTTCCTTTCTCTCTCTCTCTCTCTTTTCTGGTGCTGGAGGTTGATCCCAGGGGCATTCTACCTCTGAGCTATACCCCTAGACTTATTTTATTTTTACTTTGAAACAGAGTCTCACTAAGTTGCAAAGGGCCTCCCTAAATTGCTGAGGCTGGCCTCAAACCTGTGACCCTCCTGTCTCAGCCTCCCCAAGTACTGGGATTACAAGTGCATGCTACCACACCTGGTTCTATATTCATTTCTTTAACCTCAAAAGTCATTCAGGCCATGTACTAATTAGGGACAAAAGTACTCTGAACATGAGTAGGGATGGGGCCTACTATTTAGATAAAGATGGTTTAAATGTTATATTTCCTGCTTTTCGTCCTTCTGTGACACTAAGAAAATGACATATGGAATTAAATCTGATTTCTTAAATATTATTGTCTTACCAAACCTATAACCAAAACTATGATGCTATATCGAAAAAAGATATTTCACATTTAGATCCTGGTTTTAGTAGAAGATGACATATTTGAACAACTTAAACTTAATCACATTCATATAGAACAAACCCAATATAAAAACCTGTGATAGTTGTAAAATAGCCATCATTCTATATGTATGCAATAATGGTAGTCTAGACCAGGTCATTGCTTCTCACAATGAGTCTGTGTCTAACACCTGTCCCAGAGTCACTCGAAGGGGTTGATGAAATCCAGTTTTTTGACTCTAAACTGTAGAAATTGTTACTCATTAATGTTTAGGTTGTCATTGGCATCTCATTCCCAACAAGCTCTCTAGTGATTAAAATACACAATGAAGTTTTAGGAACAAAGGTTTCCCAGAGGCACAATGCTGCCATCCCAGTCAATTTGAATTTGTCGTGATGTAACTTTTTTTTTTTTTTTTGATTTACATTTTAAGTAGTGGTTCCTGAAGAAAATATTCTGCAAGGACTTTTGCATTGATGTTGATGTATTAATTTATTTCTAAGTAATTTCTGTTTCTAAATCTTGTTTCTACAACTATCAGTAAGAATACATTTAAGGCTCTCTATACCGTACCTTTATTTATTTATTTATTTATTTATTTATTTATTTATTTATTTATTTTTGCGGTACTGGGGATTGAACTCAGAGGCATTCTACCTCCGAGCTATACCCCCAGCCCTATTTTTTATTCTTTATTTTGAAACCGAGTCTCACTAAGTTGCGGAGTGCCTCACTAGGTAGCTGAGGCTGGCCGCGAACCCGGATCCTCCGGTCTCAGCCTCCCGAATGCTGGGATTACAAGCGTGCGCCACCACGC
>PVLC010004612.1:9313-33182 GCA_004027655.1 Graphiurus murinus | reverse complement strand
ATTTATTTTTTTTTAGTGTGCGTGTATGTGTGTTTGTGTGTGTGTGTCAGTGGGGATGGAATCCAGAGGAATTCTACTTCTGTGTTATTTTTCTAGCCTTATTTTATTTTTTATTTTGAAACTGGGTCTCACTAAGTTGTGAAGAGCCTCAGTAAGTTGCTGAGTTTGGCTACCAACCTGCAAACTTCCTGTCTCAGCCTCCCAAGCACTGGAATTATGGGGTGTGCCACTGTGCCAGGTGGTTTATCCCTTTTTAAATCTACTAAAGGACGTAGCCATATCTCAGAAAATAAATCTTGTATAATAATAAGGTTTATAATTTGATTTAGAGCATTTTTCAATAGTGTAATTTTGCTAAGAAAAAATATTCATAAAGAGTTTTCCTACTAAGCTTGTATTTGAAGAAAGAAAAACTTTCAATTTCAATAAAAATATTTTCCTCCTAAATATTTTGTTCAAGTATTTACTTTCTCGAAAAGGTAGTGGAAAACAAGATACTGAAACAACATATTCTAAAATATGCTAATAAATAATGTATTTGCATTATAAAATATGTGTGTACTGTAGAATATAGTTTCAAATATTTTATATAGTCACAAAAAGATAGTACAAATGTAAAGTTGGATGTTGGTCAGATTTAAATTATTATTGCTGTTATTATTACTATTATTATTTTGTGATGCTGACTGGGGATTGAACCCAAGGATGCTCTCCCAGCCCAATTTTTTTTTTTTTTTTAAACAGGATCTCACTAGGTTGCTGAGAGTCTTGCTGCATTGCTGAAGCTGTTCTAGAATCTTTGATCCTCCTTTCTCAGCCTCTCAGGTACTGTTACAGGTGTGCACCATGATGCCTGGCAAAATTTAAATTTAAAATGCAAATTTTTATTATAATTAAGCATTTTCATGGTTTCATCATTTATTATTAGAAGTCTGAACAGCCATATTTTAGCTTCTTTTTAAATTAAATTAAATTTATTTTTTGTGGTACTGGGAATTGAACCCAAGGGCACTCTATCTCTGAGCTACACTCCCAGCCCTGTTTTATTCTTTTATTTTGAAACAGGCTCTCACTAAATTGTGGAGGGCCTCACAAGTTGCTGAGGATGGCCACGAACCTGTAATCTTCCTATCTCAGCCTCCCAACTACTGAGATTACAAGTGTGTGTCACCACACCTAGCTTAAATTAGTTTCTTAGTGCTCTGACTCTTTGTTTTTTATCCAGGAAAATATTATTATACTGTCAATTAGGCTTTTTAGGTGAGAGAAAAATGTAAAATGCCTGAAAAGAGCCTGTCATGGTGGTCCATACCTATAATTCCAGTACTTGGAGGCTAAGACAAGAATATCACAGGTTTGAGGCCAGCCTCAGCCACTTAGTGAGATCCTTAGTAATTTAGTGAGACCCTGTTTCAAAATAAAAAATTCAAAAGGGCTGGGGGTGTAACTGGGAGGTAGAATACCTCTGGGTTCAAACCTCAGTGCCAAAAAACAACCAAACAAATAAAAGTCTGAAAAGGCACTCAAATTGTTGCTATTATTAATATTTTGATTGTAATAATTAAATTATTATGGAAATTGCATACATCATACTATGAAAGAAGTAAGCTAATAATAACCTAAATCATTTTGCTGTGAGAGGTATTAAAACCTCAGTAACCAAACTAGCATTGAAATATTGTGCTGAATGGGCCTACTCAGTTGCCTGTTCCTCGGAGGGCACTGGACTTGTGGATTGTCACACTAAAAGGTGAACCAGGAGCAGAAGAGCCTTAATGTCCTATTGTTACAATAGGTGGCTTTTGCCACATGACTGCTAGAATTCTTGCAAATCTCATTTATGAAATTAAAGAGTCTTTCGTGTTTTAAATATGTCCCTTGAAGTAGCACAGATACTTAAAGTGTGTCCATGAGGTGAGGTATGTGTCCTAACAGGGCTTTTTCAGAAGTAGGATCTCACTCTGTGGGGAGGCAATGATCAGGGCTCAGTTTACTCTCTCAGGCAGTCAGAGCATGAAAGAAGGATGGGTCTCTGGAGCACAAAAGGGTCAAGTGATTTTTATTTTTTTTAATGACTAGCTTCTTGGTATTGTTTTTGAAACACTGCTTCTAAATATTAAAAACATGGTTGAAGATTTTCTAGACCTTATTACTAGATTGCAAAATTAGATGATGTATTGGATTATTTTATTACTAACCTAATTCTCTTTTTAAATACCCATTCCTAAAATTATGTTGCGTTTATACATGCTTAAGTGTGAAATGATATTACTAGTTTTAATTAGTATTCAAATATTTCTTTGGGACAATTGAATTTTCTGGCAATATTTGCAACTTAAAAATCTAATAAACTGCATGCCAAAAAAGCAAGGAATTAAAAAAAAAACCACCTAAAACCTTTAACTCAAAAGTTACATGTTTTAGCCAATATTTAATAATCATTCAATTAAGGCACTTTGTAACTCAAAGTAGAGGTAATAATAAAAATTAACTAGAATTAACTAAAAATGGGCTATTGAATATAGCTGAATAAAACAATAAAATTAAAGTCACAGCTTCAACTATCCAGAGGTAAACTCTCTTAACTATGCTCCAAGCAAGTTAGAATAGGAGACAATCAAAAATATAAAAAAGCCATTTAGTTACAATTCTTTTAACAGGAAGACCTTTATTCATTTTTTAAATTTGGAACTTAGCAAAATGTTTTAGCAATGATACTACATTGTGAAACTTTCTAAAGTGCCTTTGTGTTTTATTTAGGGAATTGGGCCAAAGATGATTCATATAAGTGCCTATTATAACTAGAAATGCTAGAGATGGAGAATAAAAGGTTAGATGTAGTCATTTAGTAGAAGTGCTTCATCTCTATCTCAAAATAACATAGTAACCTACATGTGATATAAGAATTAATTTCCTGTCTTGTTCTTACACTTCAAAACTGACCAAATCAAAACCAAAACCAAAACTAAAAAAACTAACTCATGGATTTGTAAGCTAGTAGGCAAAGAGCTGTATGCATGCATGTTTTTAATAAATTGAATTAACTTTTATTCTGAAATATTAGTCTGTGTACATGTATGTTTATCACTATGATTTACATTACGATGTGAGACTATAATGGACCAATAAAAGTATATACAAATAAAATATTGTTTTGTATATCTATCCACATTTCTATATCACTTAAAAATGGAAGGCTTAAAAGAATAAAATTATAGATAAAGTTAAAGTATTTTATAGTTGGAAGTTAATTGCTAATATAAAATCTTTGAAATCTATCTCTAGAAGAACTTTTCATTTATTACAGATGACATCTCTGCTGTGAATTAGCCAAGTTTATGACTGACATATTAAACTTAGATTCATAATGATATGGAAATTAATAAATATGATGTAAATTTTTAAAGATGAATGTTTTTGTTGAAATTTTATGAAAATAAAATACAAATAGTATAAAAGATAAACAAGAAATCAATTGACTATTAATATATATATATTTCTAGCATAATAGAATAGACTCTTTCAGTACCAACTCCTAATTATGGAGTGTCATAAGATATTACAATAGATGGCAGATGTAAAAAAGCAGTATTTTTGTTCTAGTTAACATTGAGATGGAAGTAACCATAATGCATTTGAATTTAGAGACTATGCTACATTATTATTAACCTGAACAAATATTTCAGAAAATATACAGCTCTAAGGAGTAGTACTACTTAATATAAATTCAAAATAATTGTTTGCAGGAAATAATTAAAATCTTAAAATTTTTGTTTTACTTGAGAGGATAAAATATCAAACCTTGATATGAGTCATTTGAATAAAATTTAGTTTGAATGTAAATTAATGAGAAAGTACTTTTCTTCAGGCATATATTCAAGAAATTTGTAGGAAAGAAGAGATTAGCTCTAGAAGATAGGATAAATTGATTTAAAATGAAAAGATTATTAAATAATTTAGTATATGTAGATGTTATATTATTTTCAATCATGAAACTTCATCTCTTCAAACAACATAGTATGTATGTAAAGCTAAAACTGTAAAGCTAACAAAATATACAGGATTGAAAAATCAATTACTTGTTATCCTTAGACGTTTTATCTTGACCTATTTTTAAAGTAAGACAGGATATAAACTCATACATAAATAAATAACTATGAATTTGTATGCAGATTGTCAAAATGCAGTCAATGATATCTTCATTAAGATAACTTAGTCATCATTTTCTAAATCCAGAACTCATGGTCCATTTTTATTTCATTTGCATATATGAATAACAATTAAATGAAAATAGATAGGAAGATAGAAGCACTTGAATATGGTGCAAATGAGTTTTCTCTCAACACATCATAGCATCAGTACATTGTAATGTGGACAAAGCTAAATGAAATGTGTTAAAGCAATCTCATTTCATCCATGTTTCTCAACAAATAGCATATGTTCAGAAAACTATTTTGCTGTCTTTATAAGCCTCCAGAATTATATAACGATAGCATACATGATAATAGTGACTTCTAGGCAAAATACTTTCATATCATGCATACACCCACACATACACAGCACTGAAATAGCATCCATGATGTGGCGCAGTTGGTGATCAGCACACAGCAGGCTATGACAGTGTGGGGTGGGGAAATTTGGATAAAAGAGCAAACTTGTATTCTCTCACAATAGAGGATTCTCTGACACCTTATCAGGGGAACAGTGAAGTATAAGATTGTTTACAATGCCCAAGCCAATGCTGAACCAAGTTAACACTCCTGTGAAAACTATTTGTAATAATGTAAAGTCGTCTTTTGTGACAACAAACTTTCTATAACCAGACTTTTTTACTTTACTTTGCTTATTCTGCCAAATTAGAGTCCTGAGGAAAATTTATGTAAACAAGTACTCTCGGAAATAAAGAGCATATTGTCAATATTTATACTCATTTTGACTATGTGGAATTAAAGATAGGTTTCTCAGATTGTTTTTCAGCAAAATGCATAGTTTAAAAAAAAACAATGAATTCTGTAAGCCCAGAGGGTTCTTAGTTTGAAAAAAATGCTTCCAGAAAGTCAAAAGAACCATCCCCAGATGTACCTAATGCTAGACAATTTTAAAAATAAATGTGATTCACATGTTTCTAATAAATATATTTGTATTACCATATTGCTTTTATATATATATTGCATATATATATATATATATATATATATATATATATATATATATATTTGCAGTACTGGGGATGGAACTCAGGGGCATTCTACCTCCGAGGTATACCCCCAGCCCTATTTTATTTTTATTCTTTATTTTGAAACTGAGTCTCACTAAGTTGTGGAGTGCCTCACTAGGTAGCTGAGGCTGGCCGCGAACCCGGATCCTCTGGTCTCAGCCTCCCGAATGCTGGGATTACAAGCGTGCGCCACCACGCCCGGCACCATATTGCTTTTTTAAACAAAATTAATTATCCATTAGGTAAGCCTTATTTTTCATCAGAGTTCTCTAAAATGCCATAATGAATATATATATATATATATATTATTCTATAGTTTCTATAAACATAAACCATTTAGTTACTAGAGGCATAATTATGTTGGTCTTCTAAGAGACAGATTATATATATTATACTTTCTACTATGTAGTCTAATATATATGTATATATGTATATAGATGAATGCATATTGCAGATACTACATCTGTTATATAAATTCTGTGTAGTTAAGATAATTATATAAAGACAAATAGATCATGAGAAATTATTTTTAGGGACAAAACACAAAAGTAGAAATGAGAATATGGGAAATAATATTTAACTGCCATCAAAGGAAAATAGTTAAATGATTATATATTATAAGAGAATTTAATAAGTATTATAATATTGGATCTATCTAGATAATAAATATACTATAAAGTGGAGATTATTGGAATATTCATTTAACATTTTGTCTCTTGCAGGGATTTGTAATTAGGGTATACAGTGGAATTATCTAGGGAAATACTTTTAAATACACTTTACCCCAGAAATGTTGGTTTATTAAATAGGACAATTTGTATATGACTTCCAGGAACCAAATATTTGGCTTTGGTAGGTTTATATTTAATTACTGTATGCCACATAATGAGACCCCAATGGGCCAATACTCTCTACTTTAGATTACCTTTCTAAATATTTAGTCATTATACTTTGCTATCTGTCCTTGTGATCTCTTTATTCTAAAATTTCAAAGGATGGTATTATCAAGACAAAATTGTTCATTTACTATGAGTAATTTCAACATATTTAAGCATGAAGAATGGATTCTAAAGATATAAAGATGCAAAACACTTTTTTGGCTTTATCTTGAGGTCACTTGCGCAGTTGCTTATAGAATTTGTTTGTATAAATGGGTTTCCCACTTAATTTTGAAACTAATTTTGTCCAAATGTATGATTGTTTCTTCTGTGGAGATTATTACAAGATATCTATGATAGTTTTCTTTATAAATTTCATATATTTAAAATCATTTTGATAAGTCAAATAGCCCTGTCAAAAAAAATGAAAGATAATAGTTAAATATCCTTTAACTAAGTGAGGGAAGACAGGAGTGGAGTCCTTAGAAAAAGAAAGTGTCCTACTTAGCTCAAGGGAGATGGTGTTTGTTGGCTTTAAATATGAAAGAAGCTGGGTTTCCCCACCAAACACTGTCTTGATGCAGAATATGCTATCTGCTTTTTGCTGATGGTCACATTCCTCTAGTTAGAGTTAAGAAAGTCAATTTACCGTGTCTGAGAAACGGTAAAACTTCTCCAATGCAAAAGCTTCTGTCTGTGGGAAAGTAAAGTGGACCAAGAGGGGTTGAGAAACCAGAGAATCAAGTCATATGTAATTAAATATAATTACACAATTGGCTTTATTCACATATACCATTTTAACATACACACATGACAATTAATAAATTTCCACATATGTAAGGTTATCTACCCCAATAGTGTGAATTGAACTTAAAGTTAACTGGCCTTTTACTACATGAAAATTTTATTGCATTTAATTATATTTGTTTCCTAAACATTTCAAGTCATGAATAGGTAATAATAAGATATTGCTAATTTTTGCATATCTATATTTTACCAGAATACCAATGACTGGAAAAATTTATCTTTGCATTTTTCTGTAAGCTAAAGGGTAAAGGGGCATCAAATATTTTTATCTTACTCTTACATGTGGTAAAATTAAGCAATGAGACATTTCGGTAAGAATTATTTTAAAAGAAAGACCAAAATTGAACATCTAACCTTATGACCTATTATTTTATCCAGTGGATACCATGATTGTTGGATGTAGAACATGTGTGAACTCTCAGACTTTCCCTGTTTAGACACCATACGCATAGTACTTCTCATTTCTAGTGTTTTCAGCACATGATTGATATAGCCTTAGATGAATAATGAGGAAGAAAGAAATGGAATGGAAAATAAGAATATAAAATCAAATCCAAATGTAGGGAAAATGAGTATTGTTTTAGTTGTGATATATGATACTAGTAGGGAAATTGTCTCCATCATTTATTAATAGGAAAGACAAGAGCTGTGTCTCTGTTGATGTAGCAATTATCCTGTTATGGTGTTTCAGCCAGTGCCAAGAATCATGAAAGGGGAAAAGAGGAAGAAGGAGAGGGAGAAGGAGAGGGAGAGGGAGAGGGAGACAGATACAGAGAGAGATAGAGACAGAGGAGAGAAAAGAGACAGAGGTAAAGGAGAAGTAAAGAAGAATGAGAAAATGTAAGCAGACCAGTAGACCAGGTAGAGAAAGAAGAGTTAATCTCTATCATAATATATCTCAATATACAAATGCTTTTGTTTGCATGCAAATGCAAGCAAATGTAAGCTCTAGCATTGTTTTCTGTCCAATGTAATACTCAGTCTCCCAGTGCTGATCTTCCTTCTATGCAGTAGTGGTTTTGGGGTGTTTATTAGCACAGTGATGATTTTTGGAGGGCCAATTTTGCTTGAGAAGAGTTTTGAATCTGAGTAGACTCAAGCACTGAGATCTCAAAGCTTAATTCTTTAAAAAGTTTAATAGATAAGTGGTTAATAACTCGAAACCATTCTACCTTTAAAAATCTTTACAGATTCACCCTGTAAGGATAAATAATAAATCAGACTATTATCTTAAAGTTTTATCTTTTGACTTAAGTACTCAATATACTGGACCATGAATATAACTTCAGTATTATTCTATTGCTTAAAAGTCAAATTGCTTTTAAAATGTCAGTTGGCATATTCAGGTAAGAAGGAGTAAACTCATAGATTTGCTGTCAATTCTCTTTTCAGAAAAGGAACAAAAGTTGATCAAAACTATGTATTTTTAAAGGGGGAGGCCATTACAGATTTTTTTTGTGTGTGTGGTACTGGAGATTGAACTCAGGAACATTCTAGCACAGGGCTTCACTCCCAGCCCTTCTTCTTCTTTTTTTTTTTTTTTTCAAAACAATGTTTTGCTAGGTTGCTGAGAGCCTCACTAAGTTGCTGAGGCTAGTCTTGAACCTATGATCCTCCCAAGTACTGGGATTACAGGTGTGTACCACCATACCCCTTTCATTACAGATCTTAATAGAAACAACCCTGTCTGTATATTCAATATATTCAAATCCATCTAGAAGAATACTTCTACAATTTCCTATGGCCTCCTATTCATATCCCAAATACAGTGTCTTTTGGGATCTTCACTCAGATGACAGTAAGGTTGCAAGGATATTTGATTGTGTTTCCCATAGGGTTTCAGAAGACACATCTTAAGAACAGGCACATATGTATGAAAAAGAGATGAGAGAGTGTTGTGTGAACTTATCATAGTGACATTATTAGTAAGTGAGTAAATTTTGTGGAAACAAAGGAACTAACTCAGAAAGAGCAATAATTTTATTAATTATATTTTCTGACTTATACCAAGTAAAACAATTAGACACACTAATATTGCAAGTAAGAGATAAAGTATTTCAGTAACTGAAGCAAAAAGTGTTGTTGTTGCTAGATGTATGTTAGGGAAGTTGACCTGCTCTTGTGTCCGTAGATATACTTTAAAGTATAGCTAGGTATCATAATTTTCTGCCTGGAGCTAGCTATATTGACTTTTAGTTGCAACTAGAGAAAAATAATGGAATATCGTATCATTCATTTAGGACCTAGTCCCAATTTCCTTCCTGTGCATTTCCACTAAATACAACAAATCACTTCCTGAAAATTGGTATACCACCAAACCCCGAAAATTTAATCACTGACCTTATTCTTTCTCTTTCGCCGAAAACGCAGAAGTTCTTTGTGTTGTCTTGATACAAAGTTAACAGCTGCATATTCCAAAAGTGCTGAAAACACAAAAAGGAGGCACACTGCCATCCAAATGTCAATAGCTTTGACATAGGAAACCTAGCAAAGAGAGAAAGAGAGAGTAAGGAACCTATTTTTATTTTCCTTTGGGAACAAAATTGAATTTTCCTGATTTTGAATATCATATATTAGTTTAAAAAATAAAGGAAATGACAACAGATTTTTCTTAATTTATGAGATATTAATTTTTGCAAATTTTATGTATTAGTCATAGTTTTGAAGTTTGTACCAAGACAAGAGGATTGTGAGTTCAGGATCAGCCTCAGCAACTTAGTGAGACTCTGTCTCAAAATAAAACTAAAAAGGGCTGGAAATATAACTCAGTGGTAGAATTTCCCCTGGTTCAGTCCTCAGTATTACAAAACAAAAACAAAATCCTTGTATATATTTTGTTAAGTTCTTTTCAAATTAGGCTCTAGTCCAAACATACTATACTTCAAAGACCCAACAAACTCAACCAAAAAGCTTATAGAACTGATCATCAAATTCAGCAATGTGTCTAGATATAAAATCAACCTTAAAAAATCAGAAGCTTGCCAGGCATAGTGATGCACCACATGCTTGTAATCCCAGTACTTGGGAGGCTGAGACAGGATGATCATAGGTTTGAGGACAGCCTCAGCAAGTAGTGAGACTCGCATCAACCTAGCCAGACCCTGTTTCCAAATAAGAATAAAATTGGGCTGGAGGCGTAGCTTGAAGATAGAATGCCTCTGGGTTCAATTCCTAGTACCACAATAAATAAATAAGTAAATAAGTAAGTAAATAATTAATAAATAAATAAATAAATAAATATTTTTAAAAATCAGAAGCTTTCCAGTATGCCAACCATAAATCCTCTGAAAAAGAAATCCAGTAACACTTCCACTCATGATATCTCCTCCCAAAATAAAATACTTAGGAATAAACCTCACCAAGGAGGTAAAAGACTTCTATAAGGAAAATTATGACATTGAAAAAGGAAATCGAGCCGGGCGTGGTGGCACATGCTTGTAATCCCAGCATTCGGGAGGCTGAGACCGGAGGATCCGGGTTTGCGGCCAGCCTCAGCTACCTAGTGAGGCACTCCACAACTTAGTGAGATCCTGTTTCAAAATAAAGAATAAAAAATAGGGCTGGGGATGTAGCTCAGGTAGAATGCCCCTGAGTTCAATCCCCAGTACCTCAAAAAAAAAAAAAAAAAAAAAAAAAAAAAGGAAATCGAAGAAGACCTTAGATGATGGAAAGACTTTCCATGTTCTTGGATAGGCAGAATAAATATCATCAAAATGACCATTCTTCCAAAAGTGATCTACAGATTCAATGCCATAGCCATTAAATTACCAAGGTCATAATATGAAATGAAAGAAAAAGATGAAATAAATTTTACCTTTAGAATAGCATAATACTTGAAGTAGGAAGTAACACTGAAATATAGATAGCAATGTTGACTTTTTATTTTCATTGTGTACTTTGAAGTATTTTAAGAGTTATAATTTTAATTATTAATTCTATTAAGATAATTTTATTTCAATGCTTTTATAAATGATTAATAGAGGGTTATTTGATACCTATTTTGAAATATTTTACAAGCTTGTTATAAGAATCATAAAAGGACTTCCCAAGTTCCTCAGTTTAAATATCCGATTACCTTTATCATGATATGTGTGTGTGTGTGTGTGTGTATGTGTGAATACATATGACATATACTATACACTTATCTCTTACTGAGTATAATTTGCAGACATGGTACCATGTACTCAAATTAGAAATGCAGCATTGATGAAATTGTGCCATCTAATCCTAACACTCCATTCTCATTTTTCCAATTGCTCTGATAATGCTATTTTTTATTTTAAAAAATTCAATTTTTTTTCAGCCCAGGATTTAATCCAGAATCACGTGTGGCATTCTGTTCTCATGTCTCTTTAGCCCTTGACGTGGAGCATTTATTTGGTCAGCCTTTCCTTGCTTTTTGTGACATTGGTAGTTTTGATAAGTAAAAGCCAATAACTTTGTACAGTGTACTTTGTCTTTCATTTGAAGTTTGCCTTTTTTAAAGCAGGAATTCCTCACCCGTGATGCTCACTGCCCTTCACAGTGTATCATATCAAGAGGCACACAGTATTGATCCACTGAAGAAGGCAATGACTGCTTACATACAGTATATGTTTCTGTTTAATAAAGTTACTAATTTTCCCTTGTTGTAGAAGGATTGAAACTATGTAAATATTAAGATTGGGTAGAGCTAGAGCTACATGACTGCTTAGCATGCTAAAGGTCCTGGATTCAATCCCCAGCACCAACCCAAGTGCTGGGATTACAGGCATGCTCCACCATGCCCAGCCAAATGGTAATTATCAAATTTCATCATTCATCTACATTTATTAGTTAGCATTTCTCTGTAAAGTATGTTCCTGTCTCTTGCATGTATCTGTCTACTTGTTTATTTATGTCAGCATAGATTTGGGGATATCCATTTTATTCCTTGGGATATAAAACATCGACATCATTATTTTGATGCTCACATTATCCCATATTGGGCCAGTATGAGTCTCTCAATAGTAGCGTTATATCTGTTTGGCAGGTCTCCTTCATTATTTAAGCATTTCCTCATTTTCTGGCTGGCACAAGCTATTCTGGGTTTATCTTTTATTGCTCTAGTCTTTCATCCAGCCCTTTATCTGAAGAATCCTTCTTAAGTGAAGAATACTTTTTAGAAAACAAGATCTGTGTGTGGGTATGCTCACTGTTTCCTGGGTGACCTTGCTTTTCTTAGAGGACAGAATCTAGGAATAACACACACACACACACACACACACACACACACACACAACATCATCTATATTTATTTTCATATTTATTTATCTACCATCCAGGCATCCAGACAGCCATCCAGACATCCATTCAACATGAACTTACATCAGTATCTTTGCTTCCAATTCGATACCCTAGGGTTCATTCTAGCCTTTACCTTTCTATGTATGTAACACTTTAAAGGGGAGAAAGTTGGCTCCTGCTACTCTCAACGTGTATTTGCTCATTCACCCTTTATGTAATTAATATCTCAATTCTGTTGACCATGGCTTCAGCCTTGATGTTCTGACCCCAGTTGCTTCCTGTTACTGTTCATCAACGATCAACATTCTTAAATAAAAGCAGCCATGTTTTAACCAGGAGATATGACAGCAAAGAGTAACTTCCAGCACAGTCTGGTGCCACTGCCCTCATTTGTGCTAAAGCACTAGCACTTTTACCTGATTTGCCTGCTGTCTCCTGTCTCCTCTAACGCAGGATGGAGAAGAGATGAATAAGGAAAAGAATAGAAAAAAGGACAGCTTCTTTTTAAAGTAAAGGGACACAAAGGGGAGAGATAGGAAGGGAAGAAAAGACTAGAAGGAAGAGCTAGGCTCATATTTTATAGAAACATTCATTTAGACCTAAGTTCTTTGGAGGGAAGAATCCAGTGACATTAAAGCAACTGCTTTACTCTACCTCTCAGGTTAATGGGACAGTGATTTCAAGTTAAAGTTAGACAAATATATCTACATAGTCAAATACACAAGATTAAAAATCTGCTTTGAGTATTAATGCCCCTCTTACTGTGTGTGTGTGTGTGTGTGTGTGTGTGTGTGTGTATGTGTATGTGTATGCTCATTTACACATTCCAGGGTTCAAGCTCTATACCATGCAAGCAGTGTCAGCAAAAACATTATACTGTTGAGAAGCTTGCCCAAATACACATCCTTACCTTAGTTGAGACAGAGGTAGTAAAGTTGTGGCCTGGGGCCAAGAATTCCTACGCTACAGCTCATAGATAACATTAATAGAAATATATGCTAGATGTAGCTTACTAAATTAAACTTAAGAATAAGAAATAAATTAACCAGAACCTGAGAGTTAGAACTAAAAAATCTCATCTAAACTTACATGTAGACACCCTATAACATATGTTTTAAGAGTAAATATTTTGTCAGTTTTTTCTCAATCCAAATTTGCTTTCCATTTGAGAAAGATGCTTTACAAAACATAACAGTTTATGCTTTTGATTAGCTAAAATGGCCTTTTGAATGGGGCAATTTGTTCCTCCTTTAATGACAATCAATCCTAGTGGATTTCTCCAGTTCCTTGGAAATGTCAAACAAACCACGATGGATAATTTTGGCTGTGGAGTGGGCAATGACTCAAGCATAGAATAAATGTTTTTCCTCTGAGATACATTGAAAATTTCTCTGCTTATGGCATGCTTTTTGTGTGTATGTGGTGCTGGTGATCAAACCTGGGGACTTGCACCTGCTAGGCAAATGCTCTACCACTGAGTAACATCCTCGGACCAGCATGTCTTGTTTTTTGAGGTTTTTTTATTTCAGATCTCTATGATTTTCCCTTTCATCTTTGGTTGTTTAAATCCAAATTCTAGTAGATTTAATCCTGCATTTCTCCCTGGCACAAAAATCCTGGTATAAGAAGTTTGTATTTTGTTATGTTTATAGGAAAATAATATTAATTGCAAAATCATTTCAAAAGTTAAGACCTGAAGCCAGAGAGAAAAGAATTAGGACAAAGGAAAAGAATAAACAATGTTTTAAAAACAGATGTTAAGGTTAGAATGAAGCTGATGCTGGAAAGGCAAAAAAGGGAGAGAACCAGGCACTAGGCAATGAATCTCACAGCATGGAGGCTTGTGAGCTTTGACAGTCTGGCATTTATCACCCCAGAGGGTGACTCCAACTGTCCTACTGATGTCACATTCATACTGATTATGATACTCATAACCTGTAGTAAATGAATGATGCTTCCAAGGCAAGATTTTCCATATAAAAACTTTTACTCTAAGAGATAAAAATGCAACAGAAAATCATAGTAGAGCTGCATTATTTCTAAAAAGATGGACTTGATCAATCCTTCCAGTCACCATACAAGAAAAGTACAACCAAAAAGACTAAAGCATTTCAAAATGTCACACAGTTATCTCTGACCCCTGCTTCAATTTCTGAGGTTTTATTATCATCTCTTCCATAGGATGTGACTATTTTTCTTATGTTTAACACTTAACACGAAGCTGTGAAATAAATCTAGATGTCACTAGAAATACTTCTTAGGTGCACACTATTAGACTTACTGTCATTTCTTAATATATTATCTTTTCTGATATACTAAAATGGCATATGTGACTTCTCTTATCTCTGTATTTTTATACTGGAATGTTTTATTTCTATAGCATCATTTTTATCATAATTATATACTTTACTATTTTCATTTTCTCTCTAACAGCTTTACTTATAGCTGCAAACTGGACTGTTATGGCTGTTATAAAGACACATAAAGGCTGTGAGGTTCTTATAGCCCTCTCACTGGGACAAGTTTTTTTTTTCACCAATAAGAGAGTAGTTTTAATGCCGGGCGTGGTGGCGCACGCTTGTAATCCCAGCATTCGGGAGGCTGAGACCGGAGGATCCGGGTTTGCGGCCAGCCTCAGCTACCTAGTGAGGCACTCCGCAACTTAGTGAGACTCGGTTTCAAAATAAAGAATAAAAGATAGGGCTGGGGGTATAGCTCGGAGGTAGAATGCCCCTGAGTTCAATCCCCAGTACCGCAAAAAAAAAAAAAAAAAAGAGAGTAGTTTTATATCTATTTTTATCTTTTAAGGGATTCATTGTATGATTCTAGTATATGCATTAATGTAGCAAAGGGAGTTTAAGATATTATTTAGATAAAAAAGTTTCAAAATTGAGTTTGTTTTTAAATTTAGATTGATGTCAAAGTTGTTGTATAATACTGTTTTTTTAAAACTTCTAACCAGTAATTTTTCTTTAAATTTTAAAGTTTAAAACTGTATTTGTGGTCAGAAGCAGGAAAGTTCTTAGTCTGGACAATTCCATGTGGTTCTCTGAGAAACATCTCAAAGTTAACATGTTCAAAAAAAGAACCCCAGGTTCCTCTCTCCTTCAATTCCCCCCATCATTAACTGTATCACTCCATGCCTGGTTTCTCACCTGAAAGCCACACTTGACTCCTGCCCTCCCTGAATCTTTAAGGTCGATTTGTAAGCAAATCCTCTCTGCTTCACCAACAAATAAGTTTCCTCAAAAATATCTGCTTTTCCAAATCCAGCTGCTACCACGCTCACCAGACCATTGTCTACCGGTGAAATACAGTAGTGTACTTGGTTACTCTCTTTGTTTTCAGTTCTGTCCCTTCCATCCCATCCTTCTACAGAAATCAGAGTGATCATTCCCCTTCTTAAAATTCATCAGTGGCCTACCACCCCACCCAAAATACATCTAATCCTTACCAAGGACTACCATGCTCTCCATGATGTGGTCCCATAACCACTGCCATTTTTTTTTCTCACTCATTTGCTTCAAGCACACAGTGTAAGAAAGTGTTCCTAAAGTTAGACAGTCTAGAAAAAAATGTGCTGTCAATAGAATGCATATGCCAGCCTCTTCTGAGCACTTGATGCAGGGACTGCAGAAATGCCAAATAGTTCCAGATTCCAAGGATGAATCACAGGAGATGTCTTCCTCTGGGCTATGACCTGCTTCATTTATCATGACACTGTAGAGGCCAAGGCAATAGAAAATAATAGAGGGGAATCTCAGGCTCCATAGTTCTCAAGGACCTGCTGAAGTATATCCTTAGAGATTTTCTTCTCTGAGTCTTGACTGATTTCCAAGCTCCTTCTTATCTTATAGGAACTATACTGGCACAGTTGACAAACACTGAGCAATTATCATAAACTAATGATTTATTGTTTCTTCCTCCTATGTTTGATCAACTTTTGTTTTTCCTAAATTTAAATTTAGTTTTGTTTTCCTACATCATAGCATTTGTTAAGTAGTTCAATAGTGGATATTTCAGTGGCAAGATTTTCAGGCATTTGAGGCTCTTCTGTGAGACTGAGAACAGCAGATATTAAGGTGCGTAGTTTTAGATACCTTTCCTAAAAGCAAGCATGAATACTCACCCTATGCTTTTGAATAGTCTCATCCAGTAGATTAATTCTTGTTTTACCTGAGTCTTCAGAACTCCCTTCTTGAATTCTAATGCATATAATTATGTTCAACCTTAACTATCACAAAGGTGAAGATAATATGGTCACCTTCTCTTAAGATCTCACTTTGCTAATCAATTCTTTTTGTGGAGGAGGATTAAATGTGTCATCACATTTCTAGTTTCTCTGCTCAAAGAGATGGAAAGGTTTTTATATACACATGTGTATAATTAAAGCCATGGTTGAAAATTTATTCTTTCCCTTAGATCTCGATGAAATTAATGCCTTTAAATATATATTCTATTTCTTAAGAAAAGTAGAAAAGTAGGATGCTGCCCCATTGCTCCTTTTCTTTCTTTTTTTTCCCTTTCTTAAAGGTCTGTCCTCATTCTGCCCTTTAAATTTATTACTTTCTTTTTTGTTCTATTTTTTTCTACTCACAGCTGTATTTTCCCCCAATCTTCTCTTTCTCTTTGTATCTAATATCTTTCTACAGTGCCTCTTAAAAGCTGTGGGATCCTGAAATGGAGCATTTTTTCCCCCCTCTGTCTTCCACTAGCTGACCACTTGCAGAACAAATGAGTTTTCATTTCTATTTAGCTCATGAAGATCAGTGAGAAAATTTTACAGATTGACTCTGGAATTTCTATTATTACACATGTAAATAAAAACTGTTTAATATTGTGAACAGATTTATAATTTTCACATGGATAATATTTTATAAAAGTGCAAATGGATATAGACCCTTTCAAATACATAAAAGTGATAATAAAAATATGTATTGTTTTAAAAAACAACACCTATATTTTAGTGAGGCATACTGAGCTTTGTCAAATATTAAGTTCTTCCCATATTATGCATTTTTAATGACTAAGTATCCTGTGGCCAACTTCTATTTATTGGGGTATTTTATTTTATTATTTATTTATTTTGTGGTGCTGTGGATTGCACCCAGGGGCATTCTACCTCTGTGCTACAGACCCAGCCATACTTTTTTAATTTTTTTTTTTTGAAACAGAGTCTCACTAGGTTGATAAGAGTCTCACTACATCCTGAAGCTGTCCTCCAACCTGCCATCCTCCTGTCTTAGCCTCCCAAGTACGACACTGGGCCTATTTGACCATTTTCATATAATAAATTGGATCATAGAATGCAATTCATAGAAAGGACTAAGGAATTCATGACAGACATTTATAATTTACTTGATGTGGCAAGGAGATAGTATCAATGCATAAGAGATATGAATATAATTTTATTACACTGAAGACTTCATTTCAATGAAAATAGTAAAGCATGTTGGAAACCTTACAGTATTCCTTCATAGATACTTCTTAGAAAAAGAAAATTATTTTCTATCTCTATGAGAATAAATGAATATAAAGAGTTCCCTACACTTTATTTCAGTTTATGTTGTGAAGACAAATACCAAATCTTTTACAAACCCCACAGAGGAAACAGTTTTATTTTAATTCTGGCTGCTCAGCATGGACTAAAATCATGGAATTAGATCATCTCTCCTGCCTATTTACCTGTAGCTATCTAAAAGCCAGAGGGAAAAATCCCACAAAAATAATGAATAGCATAATTGGAACAAGGTGCAGCACTATGGGTCTTCTAATACAATACTTGTGGATGTGTAATTATTATAATGTTTTCCTAGAGGTAATTTTGGTGATACATATTAATACATACAGCTATCAATGCAGCAATTCTTAAGTATGTGTAAAGCTATGCATGTACATGTGTGTATGTATTTACACACACATGCACACATATCCTCACATTATATGAATATCCCTTATAATGTTAATACAGAATGAATACATAAGTTATACCGTATCCATAAAATGAAATACTGTGCCTTCATTTAATATTACCATGTAGACTCAAATAAATATTGACCTGTATCTAAATGCTTAAAAATCTGTACATACAACAAACACCATAGCATATAAGATTATTATTGATATTTAAATAATGATATTATAACACAATACGTGAAGAGCAGGTATCACTGGCTTGTAGAATATTTTCCCACATCTATCTCTATATTTTATAAGTTTTCTGTTTTGGCAATAAGTTACTTTTGAAATCAGTAATTCATAATAAACGCTATTGAAAAATGTGTGGCAAATGTGACAATGGTCTCTTTATGAGTGTGTGCACATGTCCCGTTAGGGAGGGCACTTACCTTTGGTAAGGAAGCTCGTGACCCCGAGCTCTGTGTGGTCATGGTCAGCACGGTTGTTATTCCCAGTGCTACCCTGGCTGGCGCTGCATCCATGTTGATCCAGAATGAAACCCAGGATAAAATAACAATCAGGAGACTGGGGATGTACATCTGGATGAGATAGTATCCCATCTGTCGTTCAAGATGGAATCGCACTTCTATACATGTAAACTTCCCTAATTGATTGTGAAATAAATGCAACAATTAATAAAAATAGAACTTTACTGTACTCATCAAATATTGCTATTTAGTTTTCATAATAATTTTGTCATAAAATTTTCGCTGCAATGAAAGGACCCTAAATTACATATTCAAATTGGTTTCTGAAATTTTAAAAATTGTTTCTTTTAGCATCTAGAAACAATGTAGTGAGTGTATTTTTTTCTTTTTGGAAAGTAGCATTTAATCTTACATTTGAATAGACTTCATACTTGTTGGCCGGGCGTGGTGGCGCACGCTTGTAATCCCAGCATTCGGGAGGCTGAGACCGGAGGATCCGGGTTCGAGGCCAGCCTCAGCTACCTAGTGAGGCACTCCGCAACTTTGTGAGACCCGGTTTCAAAATAAAGAATTAAAAAATAGGGCTGGGGGTATAGCTCGGAGGTAGAATGCCCCTGAGTTCAATCCCCAGTACCAAAAAAAAAAAAATGAATAGACTTCATACTTGTCAAAGTGCTCAAAGATCTATTTTTTTTCTTGATTCTAGTTATTGTTTCTGAGGTATACTTAGAAATGTATATTTACCATAGAACTATCTTTTCTCGCTGACAGTTTCTGGTGCTTTTCAGTGTTTATTTGGAGCTATGTGCTATTTGTTACTTTAAAGTAAATGCTAAGGGTTGAGTACAATTGAAGATAAGTAGTTCCTTAAATAATGCAAACCAATAGGGAAATGTGTTATTTCCTATTAATAACTTAGAACATAACTTAAACACACACTAAAAACCGGCGAGTTACATTCATTCTATATGCTTATGCCTTTGTGTTTCTATTACTTATCTCTATTATGGTAAGTAATAAATAGGGGAATAAATTACATTTTAATGAAACATTAAGATTAAAGTTCTGCTTTTCCCTTGCTTCTCCTCCTTCCTCAATTATCTCTACTGCTCTATGCTATGTCTCCCTAAAATAAATGTTCTCCTAAGTCACCTAGTTTTTGGTTTTATTCTCTTTTTATTCTAATTATTTTGAGAAGAATGAAGTCATTCTGCTTTTTAATTAATATTCTCTAACTCAACCATGAAAGAAAGCCATCAAAGAACATTTCCAGGAAAACTGTTGGACTGTGGTTAGGTAGGCTTCAATGAAGAACTTCTATTCACAAGGGTTGGTTCACAGTGATGGCACAACGGCTGCCAGGGCACCACCCCTGAGTGAAGGTGGCGGTGAAGCCAGGACCTACAAGATTCAGCACCTCGGCACCAGTTCACAAGCTCTGGGAGAATTGGATTCTACTCTTAGGTGGGCAGTAATCAGAAAATGTGCGCCACCCATGTATTCATTATCCTTTTATCGATTTGTCAAATACATACAGAATGCTTAAAGATTCCAGAAATATATAAAAAATACTTGGATTTTTAAAGTGGTATTAAGCATGGAGATTTATATTTTTTCACTAAAATTAAGGAATAACTGAAATATTTTCATACTACTGTTAAATAAAACACAAAGTAATCTCATGACATAATTATTAACAATTACTGACCAAGTGGATACTTCCTATAAGTTTTCTAAGTTTCATGTAAGATGGTTAACAAAGAAAATCTCTTTGTGATTTTCTTAAAAATTATAAATATTTCTGGGAATGAAAATAAAATCATACACACATATATGCATATATACTGTTATTTGTATGTAAATATGTGTGCATATGTATTGTACTGCTTCTCTGGGGGGTGCAAGCATGTGTGTGTATGTGTGTGTGTGTATGTGTGTGTTTCTAAAGAGTTAAATGAAGAAGTTAAACAACAATCACCACAAAAATCCATCATCTATGTATTGCAGCAAGATTACTGAGCAAGGGGAAGAGAGGTAGAAGGTTTTGGAGAGACTAACAAGAGACAGATCATGGGAACTTGCAGTGTATTACTAATAAATTACTTTTGGATTATAAAATCAAACAGAACACATTCTCAGAGTTTGTGCAATTAATTTGTGTGTGTACGAATTTTTAACTTCTATATTTTATTTTGTAGGAGGAAAGAGTATTTATAAGTGTGACTCTTATAACAATATTTTCTTTGCTATTTTTGCATTTGCATAAGGAATAAAGAAGACCCATGTGGTTTCTGAGCTTACTATTGAAATATAATTAATAGATGATTCCTGAGCATTATAGGAGTAATACAAAGTGTAGCTTAGCATCTGAGGAAAATTAGCCCCCTACCTGACTGAGGATGCTACCATCTAGTTTTATTCTCTATATCATTTTGGACAGGATATTGTGCTTTAATCTCCCGGACTATAAAGAACTGTGAGACTTCTATATCACCTGATAAAACAACTGTTCAGTTCTTTACCTATAGTAAATAAATGCATTCTTTTATCCTAAGCTGTAATAATACTTTAGAAGATAATTCTATGAAGGATGCAAATTTCCTTTATGCTAAGGACAGGTCTGGAGATGCTGTTTCATAGAATTCATACACAGGTGATGTTTACAGATTTACCTCTTGTTCTGGGATGAATTCATCTTCCTAAAATTAAATTCTGCCTGTAATCTGTGAATATGACTTTAGTTGGAAATAAAATATTTGTAGATGCAATTGAATTAAAATGAGGTTGTTCTAGATCAGGGTGGACCCTAATCCAATATTACTAGTGTCTTTATAAGAAGAGGAAAGTTTAGATAAAGAGACACAGACACATGGGCAGAATGCCAATGACAATAGAGGCAGAGACTAAAGTCTACAAGTCAATGAATACCAAGGACTTCCAGAAACAGGAAGCTAGGAGAAGGTCAGGAAGGATTCTTCTTTGGAACCTTGAGAGAAAGCATGGCCCTGCTGACACCTCTATTTCAGATTTGTAGTCTCCAGAATTGTGAGAGAATATATTTCTGTTTCAAGCCACCACATTTCTTTGTATGGCAATTCCTAGGATATTAATTCAGCACCCTGCCTCAACACTAGAGAATTCTCAACATTTCCCCTAAAAGGATTTACAACTGTCCCTGGAGATCTAAGAAGGACATTGCTCTTGGCTTCCTTGTCATTTATCTTTGTGTTGAGATATTAAGTTTGAACTCCCTAGTGAACTAGATATCTAAGCTAAAAAATGCCAAGCACTTTTTGATCACATACTGTGAATTTGTTGAGATAAGACAGACTTGGGACTTTTTATATTGAAAAGTCATATCACAGTTCTGGAAAATACTGAGGCCAGGAGGAATCATAGTTTGTCCGATTAAATGTTCAGAGAGCAGCAGCTGATGCCAGTGGGAGGCCACGCACTTACCACGCTGGAGAGATGCCGCAGTTGTGGGCCACTTAATGGAATTTTTAGGAACAGGTTATATAGTTAGAATAGGTATTATGTGAATATCCCATACTAATTAAGAGAGGTGAACAGATTTCATGGGTGTAAAAATACCACATTGAGTCTCTTAATTCTTGGTGTTGGTATCTATACCTAATGTCTACTCTCAGGGGCACAAGATTCCTGTGTCAGTATAACTAGTAAGTTCTTAGGTAAAAATGCCTTGAAATGTATGAAAATATGACCAAAGGAAAGGTTTAGGAAAATAAAGCCTCATGGAGAAAGGAAGTCCTTTTATTTTGTTAGCAGATATGGTGTTTATTGTCTAAGAAGGGTTAAAAATTATTTTTCATAAGAAATTAAAGGACCATTTTTAGAAACATCTTTACTATATAGGTATGGGCTTTCATAAAAAATATTTAAATATAGTTAGACATCAAGCATTTCTTTAGTCCTATTCAAATCAAGTATATAAAAATATACAAAGAGTTGAGGCATCCATTCATTTGAAATGCATCTATTTTCTGTTCTGTGATTGTGGAAGACACTGAGCTATAAACAGTTAAATAGCCTTGCATCATTATCAAAAAATATCTGCATACTATGAAATCACAAATCATGAATATAAAGAATATTCAAGCCACACCTGTATTGTAATGTTTAGTGCAATATCGTAAATCTTTTTCTTCTTTCAGTAGAAACTGGGGTAAAGTGAGTCCTTCTGCCACTTGTACGGGTGCCTCATCTTGCCATTCAAAAATGAGATCATTCATTGTGTACCCAACTAGGCAAAACATAATAAAAATATTAATAGCTGAAAAATGACATTCAAAGAAATAAATCACACACACACACACACACACACACACACATAGACACTTCACTTGTGTGGTTAAATAGGATGAATAACCAGTGTTATTGTAACCTATCAATCGAGCTATACTTTACCTGGTTCTATTTCACAAAAGTCTATTCATGTGGAACACTCACCAAATAATGTAAGAAAATGAACTAGGCTAATGAAAAGTATAAAATATAAGGTAGAAATTTTAAGAGACATACATATGGATTCTCTCCTTGGGATGGGCAGCTACTAAATTAATTCAGCAATTTTCATTTTGGTTCAACTCCATTAGTTTCCCACTCACCTTCTCTCAAATGATTCAGGGCTCTTTCAATTAAAGTTGAAATTGTCACTGGTTATAACATGACTTAAATTATAACATTTGTGAGGGAAAGTACTATGGGCTGACGGATTTCTTGATTTAATCATTAACTATTTTAGCTTATAGTATCTGCTTATATGTTCCACATCCCAACATGGACAAAATGAGATAGATATGTCTTCTATTTAGGGAAAATAATAATACCAATAAAATCCACACGGAAGTTTGTGGTGGACAAGGTTCTTGTATATACTATCATTGAATTCAGGATAGAGTTAACCAACAGATTTTCTAATAGTCAGAAATACTTAGTAGACTAAAGTACAATATTTCTATATGGGGGGGGTATTGATTTGACTATGGAATTCCTCCTAGAAAAGCTCATACATTGGCAATGCAGAAATGTTCAGAGGTGAAATAATTCAACCAGGGCTCTAACCTCATTAGTCCATAAATCCATTGATGAATTTATATGAGTAGACTTACTGGTGGTAACTGTAGGCAGGTAAGCTGTGGCTAGAGGAAGTAGGTGACTGGAGGCATGGCCTTGGAGACTATATAAGTCCCTAATCTCTCTCTCTCTCTCTCTCTCTCTCTCTCTCTCTCTCTCTCTCTCTCTCTCTCTCTCTCTCTCTCTCTCTCTCTCTCTCTCTCTCTCTCTCTCTCTCT
>PVLC010004611.1:0-73890 GCA_004027655.1 Graphiurus murinus | reverse complement strand
GAAGACATCTTCACTAAGAATAGTTTTTAATAGAAAAAGATATATTTACAAAATAGGTTTATCATTAAGTATATGTTTATAAAATTTTTTATATAAAGCAGATTTTTTTTTACTTTTATTATATCTTACCTTGTGAATTAAACACTCTGCTAGACCATATTTTGAAAAGTTTTTCTGAGCTGAGAAATTCTGCACATATTATAGTGGGATTAAGAAAACCACTGAGGTAATTGGTGGAAATTTTTATATCAACACAGAAGGTGAGCATGTGTCAAAGCTTTCAAAATTTGAAGACTTAGTTCAAGAAAGGATCAGTAAGTCTGTAATTAGAGCCCACATGACCTGTTTAGCTGACATAAGTGGTTAGTTTGCTCACTCTGGATAGCAAAATCTTACTTATTGAAATTTTCAGAAATCTTATCAGAATATATAAAAGGAGACAGAAATCGAGAAAATAAAAAAGAAGGAAAGGCCAAACAGAAACACAGCAATTTGAATGTGAAATTCAACAACTAACTATAGTTTGTACCTTTAGTGATTTAGAATGGATTCAAAATAATAATGTAGAAGTTTACATGTCAACTTAATGCCAAAACCAGGGTTGGTTTTATTTTTCAAAGACTGCCACAATAAAATTTACCTTCCCATATGCACTTCTTGAGGGCCAAACATAGTCAACTGGTGGTTAGCCAGCTAAGTAGTCATCCTATCACTTAGATCCTTGTGGGTCATCCTGAAAGTGGTACCTAGCTACAGGTGCTGCAGAAGGAGATGCATGAAGCAAAGGTGAGATATTCCCTCAAGTTCTGAAAAAACTCTCAGGTTTATGAGAAAATTAAAGAATTATAGTTTGAACGCATTAAGGTTTGGTGGATTATGATGTTGTGGATGATAATCAGAATATATGCGTACTTTTGCAAGTACACATACTGCATTTTTTCCTACATAGCAATAAAAGTATCCCTAAAGACATAAATATTTGTCATACCTACTTAAATACTTTGTGCGTGTGTGTGTGTGTGTGGTACTGGAGGATGAACCTAAGGGTGTTCTTCCACTAAGCTAAGCTTCTCTCCCTTTTATTTTTTATTTTGAAGTAAGTTCTTTCTGCACACTGGCCTCTAACCTGGGATCCTTCTGTCTCAGCCTCTCAAGTACTGGCAATATAGGCAAGTGCCACCTCACTCAGCTTTAATGTATAAAATTAAAATTCTCTTTGACTCACAAAATGTTAAAGAATGATGATCTGTCAAAATGACAAAGTCTCAAGATTTGTCATTGTGGAATTTGGGCACAACATTTAATTCAAAAATCATGGTTTTAAAAGTCAACAAAAATTCTTCCTTGGCAAACTATTGATATTTGCTCGACAGCTTCCCTTTTTATAATTGAAAATTCACTATATCTAGGGTTCCTTATTCTTCTACTTGAAACATTACTTTTCAAGGCATACGGTGCATGTGGTATTTCTGTTTTGACAGGGTGCCATCATTATCCTTCTGTTGTAATAACCAACTCTTACAATTGAAATTTCTCGGTTAATAGAAGAATGAATAACTTTTATCACTATTCCAGTTCTTTCTTGAATAACTTTTATCACTATTCCAGTTCTTTCTTGGGTAATGATACTCAAAATATGAATATTATAGTTCAGAAATGGAGAGGGTGAATCAAAGGTGTATCAGGCACTGTGGGGTCTACCCTACAGAATAAATTTCCAAATTAACTCAGGCTGCAATAGCCAGGATAAGTCTGATATCTATTTTTGTATATAGAGCCAGGACTCAAATTTGTTTACTCTTCTTAAACCTGAAATAATTTTTAGTTTTAAATGGATATGTATATTATATGCATATATTTACTTATTAGCTGTACAATAATATGATATTATATAAGCTCTGTATCTCTAAGAACTTATCTGTAAAGTGTACTTAATAGTGGCAACCTCTGCAAAGGGTTCTTGTGTATAGTCAGCCAGTTAAGACTAGTGCTGATCTTAGTTCATGAAAAAGTGGACATTCTGTATCATGGTGAGACATTATTTTTGTTCATATTATTACACCACATCCCATAAAAATGAGAGAAATGCTCAGTCAGTAATCTGGAATATAGAGGAAAGACGGCTCAGTAACACCTTATAATTTTTTTTTTTTTTTTTTTTCGGTACTGGGGATTGAACTCAGGGGCATTCTACCTCTGAGCTACACTCCCAGCCCTATTTTTTATTCTTTATTTTGAAACTGGGTCTCGCTAAGTTGTGGAGTGCCTCACTAGGTAGCTGAGGCTTGCCTCGACCCAGATCCTCCAGTCTCAGCCTCCCGAATGCTGGGATATGCCCAGCTCACCTTATACAATTAATTCTGTTTAAGTTTACTTCTCAAGCCGCAGCCTCAAACTGTCTTTACTTTCCTCAATGAACCAAGTACTGGTAAAACTCATCAGACTGATTCAGCGAATTTAATTATTTTGATTGTGAGTACATGTCCTTTCTCTCAGTGATCTTACTGGTACACTCGCTACATAAAGTAATTCAGAAATATAAATTAATACTAAAAATGTACTTTTTATCACTTCCACTAAGACTTGCAAAATTTATCATCCCTGATAGTTTTCTTACTGAAATTTAACAAAATGATGATGTATAACTTTAGTTTCCTGTATTCAATCAAAAAAGTTTTGATTAGCCTTTTTATTTACAAAAATCACTTCATTTAGCTGATAATTTACATTATCTTCAATGCACAGCATTACATTTATGATGATGATTTTCTCCACCTTTTTCTGTTCATACAAGTCAACTGATCCAATGATCATTTATGCTAATAGACACAGAAGTGATTCTCAGATGTTTAAGATTTGCTATGAATAAAACCTACAGATATAAACTTGTATCAAGAGCTCCTTGAATTGAATAGAACGCTATGTCATTTATTGTACATTTAGGAGAAGTCACATCTGTTATATTCTTCAAAATCTCAAATACAAAGAAGACACTGACAACTAGTTCTCACATTTTTTGAGAAAACAATCCAAATATTTTTCAATTAATTCTGACATTGGGAGATATGTTGTGAACCCAGATAGCTGAATGCTTTCAAAACTATTGGCAAAAACATTAGTCAAATAAGTGGCTGCTAGAAGTTTGACCTCTCTGAAAGAGAATTTATATATATAGATAGATATATATAAATTTTGTATATAATTAAATATATATTATATATATATATATTTCACTTTCAGGTAGGGGAGAAATTGCTATTGTGGCTTCAGCAGAATATCTGTTTGCCTTAAAATTCTTCATTTTCAGCTATACATATCTATCATATAGGGAGGTCCAAGACATGAATTCCAAACTGACAAAAATTTATAGCTCCATTAGTGTTTTTATAAATTCAGAATTGAGTGTAGGGAAGATTTATTCATGCTTCACCTTTCTGCTTTTCTCAAATACATATTTAAAGAATGGATACTTTTACTCATGATGTTTTAGTCCCTATTTCTAAATAGCCAAGCATAATTTTCAACATTCCCAAACTCTAATGGTCTAGAAGGGTATCTTGCTGACCTGCATGAACTCTGATTTAGGACTGTATGCTTAAATGTGAATTTAAGGAAATGTTAATGTTATATTTTGGAGGTTCTCAGAATATGTTGTCAACTATACTCTACTGTGATATATGGGGGAAAAAATAAAACAATCAATGTCAGAGGGACTGTGTCTCCATGATATACTTTCTGCTTGGTAATGATTACTTTCTGTTTAGTACATGATATACTTTCTGCTTGGCAAATGCATTGGGACAAGAATTTACCCATGCTCTTCGACAATAGTTTTAGACATAAATACTTTTCAAACCCTGTCTGGTGAATTTTGCAATTATTAGTCAATATGTCTGAAAATTTCTCATCAGAATCTCATCGGGTTTAAAAAGGTATAAATGAAGTGGAAAAAGAAGAGAGTATATTTACCGGAGTTCTCAACTCAGGAATGGCAGCTTGGTAGGTGAGTGGGCGGCAGTCACGAGTGTTTGGCACAAGGACACAAGGAAGAAACATGGGGCCCAAGTCATCTCCATCCAGAACATCCACGGTGAGGGTGGTAGTAGTGGTCCTCCGTTCATTCAGATTTTGTGCACGGTCCTGTGGGGGGGGGGGTGAGGGAGGGAAATTAAAAACTCAGTGGCTTGTAAATACTGAGTACAATGCAGTTTTTAATTTTTCCCTTCCTTTTACTTTTGTCTAAATGATTGATGAATAACTTGTTCAAAGCAACAGCTTGCAATGGCAAAGCTGGGATGTAAACTGAAATCCACTTAACTTTAAACCACTTTTTTGAAAACATGTTAGGGTAAATTAGCTTTTATAGGTTAATCCTTTTCACAGTATTAGAATAGTAACATGATTTTTGATGAATTTATTGCATCCTTAGAAATTTGCTTCATTGAGTCCCTATTGAAATGGATTCTAAAAAGAAACTAATCTTGAGTTTAATACTTCACTGGGACAGCTGATCTGGGAATGAATAAAATCTTTCTGTCTTCAGAGTTCAGTGAGAAAGAAGAAAGAAGTGCATAACTACTAGAATCTGTAGCTGTGAACTGTGGTAACAGTTTTTTTTTTCCTTTTTTTTTTTTTTCAGTACTGGGGATTGAACCCAGGGGCATTCTACCTCTGAGATACACCCCTAGCCCTATTTTTATTCTTTATTTTGAAACAGGGTCTCACTAAGTTGCAGAGAGCCTCGCTAAGCAGATGAGGTTAGCCGCAAACCCGGATCCTCCTGTCTCAGCCTCCCAAGTACTGGGATTACAAGCATGTGTCACCACGCCCGATTTATTTTTCCTTTTAAAGGCCAAGTAGCAAACACTGTTGAACTGCAATTCCCTGCCCTCCTCATACAAACTCAACTTTCTTCTTCATAACTCCTTAGCCCTTCTTCTATTCTCTCTTTCCCATTACAACTGCCTTGAATAGAGTATACTTTACCCACTTAACTTTGTCCAGTTCCATTTTGCTTTGACAATACATTTTAATAACTAACATCCATACTTTATTCAGATTTCTCTAGGGTCTGCCAGTGTAACTTTATTGGAAGGTAATAATTTTGTGTTTCTAGTATTCTTTGATGTTTCGATCTATTATAGCATAGATCATGATAAAATCATGACAAACAAAAGCAATGTTTAAGTTCCAAAATGTGTATACATCTTTAAACATCAAGAGTTCATATAATGATTTTTTAAACTCATGACATTGAAATTCCACAAACAGAAAGGAATGATCTCTAGGCTTCCTTCATCTCTGAGAGTGAGATTGCCATGAATATCTTTTCCCAGGGAGTTTTACGGGAAAAGAAAAAAAATGAGAGAAAACCATTCCTACCTGCATAAATAAATATGATGTTTATTTTATCTCTTGTGTGTTCCCCTGGAAACTCACTTGCTCTTCCCATAGAAGCCGCCCATGTCCATTGTGCACTATACATGAGCCCTCTCTATTATCTGCTTTAGAGAACCACTTCTGTGTGCTCATGCACATGCATCAGTATCTGGTCAATTGAAAGAATGGTAAAAATAATAAAATAAAGGAAATAAATTCTAAGTTGCCAGTGGTATAAATAAAACATAAAGTTTTACATAAATATTTTACATACTTTCATTGTTCATGTTTTGATTCATTTTATGTGAAAATGCAATGCATAGTAAAAGCTTCCAAGACACTTTTCTTGTATCCACTTTCTCATTTTCCTTCTTATTTCTCTCTTTCTTTCCTTTGTTAAAAAATAAGAATATCACTGGGCTTGGTGGCTCATGTCTGTAATCCCAGTACTTGGGAGACTGAAACAGGAGGACCACAAGTTTGAAATCAGCCTAGGCAACCTAGCAAGGCTCTCAACATCTTAGAGATATTTCCAAATAAAAAATAGGGCTGGAGGTGTAGCTCAGAGGTAGAATACCTGAGTTTAATCCTCAGCAACACCCCCCCCACACACACACACAAATTTGAAATATTTTAGAATAGGATAATATTTCATTAACTAAGGAAACTCTAATAGGCAAGCATGAATAACTTTTTAAAAACATATCCAAATTCAATTGCTACATGAAATGAATTATGTCCCACCAAAATTCTTTTTTTTTTTTTGGTGAGATTTATTTATTTTTTTTTAATTTTTTATTGTAATAACTCGTTCTTATAATGTAGCCCTATCCTCTAGTGCAGCTATAAAAGTAGGTAATTCAAGTTAAATGCTGTCATAAGGATGGGGCCTTGATACAATAGTAATGTCTTCATAAAAAGAGGAACCAGAGAGGTCCATCATCCTGTCCCATAAAGATTCTGTGAAAGATAATGTGAGCAAAGAGAAGATGGCTGTCTAGGAGCCAGAGAAATAGCCCTCACCAGAAACAAACATAAATAGATCTGGGGCTTTCAGACTCCACACTGGTGAGAAGATACATTTCTGTCAGATAAGTCATCTAATGTGTGGCATTTTGTTATGACAACACAAGCAGACTAATACATCTGCTTCATTTATATCTTCTCAAAATGCACTGCCATTTCATAGATGATATACACATTCCTAACATAAAACATTTAGTAACATGGAAGCTTTAATTGCCTTCTCAAAGGCAATTAAATTTATTTTAAAATGTTAGTTTAGCTAATTACAAAGAATGTAGGTGATACAGAGAATAATCCAGTATAAAAGCTGACATATGTAAGTTGAAGAGTTTATACATATTGTCAACACAGAACTAAAAAAACAAAAACATAAGGACTCTTCAACAAAGTGTGGAATTTGCCCTACCTGGAGCATGATGTCAATGCCTCACAGGGAGGTTGCATTGACCTGATTTGTGAATCCTTAGCATTTTCATGTGTGTGTGTGTGTGTGTGTGTGTGTGTGTGTGTGTGTGTGTGTGTGTGTTACTAAGAATTAAGCTCCAAGGATATTCTGCCTCTGAGCTACACCCCAACCCTATTTTATTTTATTTTGAAATTGGGTCTCATTAAGTTGTAGAGAACCTTCCTAAGTTGCTGAGGCTAGTTTCAAACACGTTATCCTCCTGTCTCAGCTTTCCAGATCCTGGGATTACAGGAATGTGCCACCATGCCTGGCTATACCTTAGCATCTTTATGCAAGGCTTTCAAAATTTTGGCTCCATATGATGGTAATACAACGTAAAACCTTTCAGAACAGTATTGTAATATAGTGTCTTACATATCAATGACAACATATTGGTTTTAAATGAATTATTTACTAAATAAATTGAAATTTTTATATAGTATATTACAAGAAAGAATTAATTTTTTAAAAAATTGGAATATGTACCTAGCAAAACTTCAAAGAAACTGATTTTTATACCAGATATAATTAATTTACCATCACAGTATATTCTCTTTACAAACAATAGCTTTATGAAACTACAAATATTTAAACTCTAATAATGTTAAATAAAGAAACACTTCTAGTCAGATAATTGAGACTTTGATTTCTTGTTGTAAAACAATTTAATTGATAAATGCTCTTTGATCAGACTTGAGGAATATGAAAATTTCTACCAATAAGTATATATTGGTTGTGCAAAGTGGGGCCAGGAGAAATGTGATCTCTAACATATTATTTGAAATATAAAACCTGATTTTAAAGTGAGTACAAATATGCTTATTTTCTGATTTATTTTGAGGCAATGTCATAGAATCCTTGGAATGGACTTTTAGCATTTAAATATTCAACATTAGAGCAGTTTGTGGTTTAACAAAATGGCTAGAAGCACCTAACAGACTCATTTATAGATACATATATTAAATACTATTTCATTACCTTATCAGGTATTTGCAGTAGAGAAAGAAAAAAAGCAACATAATTAGAGTTGCTCTGAATCTTTTGACCCTAAGTCAGTTACCCAGAACCTCAGGGGTATTTGTCTTGTGTCTGCTCGCCAAGAATAGATGGAATAGTACTGACTGAAATTTTAAAAAATGATCCTAGTAACTTGATTCAGGGTTATTTCTTTATTTTAAAAAGAGAACAAAAACAAAATTGCCCAATTCTAAATAATTCTAATAGTGGGGTCTTTTTTGATGAAGATTTGTTTGTTTGAGATATTTATCTAATTTTTCTTAATATTTATGCATACCAGTAGATGGAAAATACTGTGTTTTTTGGACTCACATACTTGCATATATTCGCTATTTTTACAATCTATAGGTATTTATTTCCTTAAACCATCAACTACCATCCTCCCATTTCACTCCCATTTTCCAGAATACCCAAGAAACTGGCAGTTAAAAAACATTTTTTTTTTTTTCGGTTCTGGGGATGGAACCCGGGGGGCATTCTACCTCTGAGCTACAGTGCAAGCCTTTTTTTTGTTTTGTTTTGTTTTTAATTCTTCACCTACAGATAGGAAGCAGATGTGCACATGGGGTTAATTCTGAAAAGTTGTCTATATATGCTGAAATCCAAAATAATAAAAAGTGATTTTTATGACTCTAATAAAAATGCAGAGATTTATAGCTATCTACAGATATGCAAAAATTTTTCCTCCATCCTCTGACATTATAGTAGGGGCATTGTGTATGTGTGTGTGTGGGGGGGTACTAGAGATTTAACCCAGGGGCATTCTAACTTCAGCTGCATCCCCAGTCCTATTTTATCTTTTATTTTGAAACAGGATATAACTAAGTTGTGGAGGGTCTCACTAAGTTGCTGAGGTTGGCTTTAAACCTGTGATCCTCCTGTCTCAGCCTCCCAAGTACAGAGATTACAAGTGTGTGCCAGCATGCCTGGCTAACGGGCATTTTTAGTATGTACCTAAGGTAATACTGCTGCAGCTGTTTGGAGGATACTTTGAGAAATACTTCAGTATGGGCTAAGACAAATTGTTTGAGTATGACAGTCCATTAGAGGGTGAGGAATATAGTGAGTAGAAATAACCCTCCAATCCCATTCCATTATGTTCCCCAACTAGAAGAATATAATATATAAATTCTATCAAAAGCAGGGTCCCCTAATGAGGAGATGAATCATACCAAGCACTCTAAAAGCACTTACTCCATTCTGAATTGATTCTTTATAAGTTCATGGAAGAAAGGTAAGAGAAATGAAATACTCACATTAGCTTGGACAATGACATAGTAGCGAGTCTTGTCTTCGTAGTTGAGTCTCTTCCTTAACACTACATTTCCAGTCAACATGAGGGGAATTTCAAAGGTATCATTGGATGTCTGCAAACATTAGATACACAAATTTCAAATCAATTGAATATATAATGAATTAGATAACTTGCTATATTGGTTCAGTTCTCTTGAAAGTTAGAGATGGCACACATTATCTGAAAATAGAATGTGAGAATAAGCTCCATATTTAATATTTTTATCATTTCTCAAAACACTATTTTGATCAAGAATTTTTTAGTCCTTTGGTAATGATAATGAGTAATATAATTTATCTGCCATATTTCTTTTTATATTCTTAGGGTTGTTCATCAGTAGACCTAGAATAGTGGTGATTCAAAGTCCAGGAATATGAGAATCTTCACTGTTCTTTTTTGATCATTTGTTTTAATATCAAAAGAGTTCAAATTTTGCAAATTGTTATTTTTACTTAATTTCACTTTTGAACACTGGTGCCCATTTTACATTCTAATTATTTTATGATATTAAGTACAAATATGAAGCATGTTATTATAAAAATTTTTGTGATATAGGATCATTTTTTCAGGCTACATAACTTCTACTCATTAGTTAAGCTGCCTGACCTGTCAAAGACTTGAGTTTCTTCCTAATAGCAGGTAGGTCATAAAGGTCATAAGGCCAATCTATAAAGGGCCTTCCAGCACTCTTGCTCTGTTATCAGCAGCCCTCTGTCTAAGTATATTCAAATCTTAAGAGATTGGTGGAATTATGCTTGTAATCCCAGTACTTGTGAGGCTGAGACAGAAGGATCACAGATTCACTGCCACCTTCAGCAACTTATTGAGACTCTGTTTCCAAATAAAAATAAAATAGGGTTGGGGATGTGGCTCAGAGGTAGAATGCCCCTGGGTTCAATTCCCACTACCAAAAAGAAAAGTGATACTCAAAAAGAAAACTACTGACTGAAATCTCCCATCTCAGACTCAATCAGTGGAATACAGGTAGATTAATCTTCAATACTTCAGTATCTGGAGTTGTGAGATATCTCTCTCTCTCTCTCTCCCTCTCTCTCTCTCTCTCTCTCTTACACACACACACACACACACACACACACACACACACACACACACACGTGCATGCACACTACATGATCAATATATACATTTTTTATTTTATTTTTATTTTTTTGCGGTACTGGGGATTGAACTCAGGGGCATTCTACCTCCGAGATATACCCTCAGCCCTATTTTTTATTCTTTATTTTGAAACCAAGTCTCACTAAGTTGCGGAGTGCCTCACTAGGTAGCTGAGGCTGGTCGCGAACCCGGATCCTCCGGTCTCAGCCTTCCGAATGCTGGGATTACAAGCGTGCGCCACCACGCCCGGCTAATATATACATTTTTAAATGATTCATTCTGTACTTATGTAATTGGTTTTACAAGTCATTCCTGGATACAGTAATTTAAAAGTAACACTTAAATAGACACACAGAAAATGCATCATGAATATTTATAAGTAAAAACCAACATTTGACATTTTCCCTAGATATTTGCCCATTTAAGCATTGCTTATATCTATGAATGGGGCTCTCAATTCAATTCACAATGTAAATATTCAAATGATTATGGGAAAAATCATGATTAATAATCTATTGCCATTTATACTACAAAACATTTTAATGTGCTGTTATATTTAGTATATCTAGTGACTAAATAACCAGAGAAACATATATCAGTATGTAGCATACACATTCATAATTGTGTGTACGTGTGTGTGTGTGTGTGCGTGTGTGTGTGTCTGTGTGTGGGACCTTATTGGTAGATTCCTAGCTTCAAATTAGCTTAGATATCACCTATCTGTGAGTCTTTACTAATCAAATACAACCATGGCAATTTCATTCTTTCTACCAGAGATTGCCTTAAAATTATACATGTGATTTAATTCTGGGTAACATAGAAAAATTTATCTTAATTAGAAAGAAAGAGACAAAGAGAAAAATAAGCTCCCTTTTCTCCTTGAAGATACTACTGTAGGGACATGAAGCCTGGAGCTTCTGCAGCCGTTTTGGGACTACTGTTGGAACTAGTTTAGGAGCAATCACTAGCATGTTCATGGTGGCAGAGCATGAAATAAAAAGAGCCTGGATCTTGTTGTCTTTGAGATATGGGACATATGTGAATACCCACCACATCTCTAAGCAACCTACTATGAGAGACAATAAATTATCTTTTTGGTGAGGACATCTTTAATTTAGTTTTTGATTTTCTGTAGCTGACAGCACTTTGATACATGATGATCCTGTCTTTGTTTTCATACTCTGCAGTCTCCTAATATTTTCACAAATACCATAGATCCTCACATCAGCCATTTGCTATTTTTCTCTTGTCTGCACATCCCATCTGTCCTCACTTCTCTGTGTAGTGGATTTTCCAAATCCTACTCTGAAACCTTCTTTTTTGTTTGTTTTTGTGGTGCTGCAGATTGAGCAGGTGTATTCTGCCTCTGAGCTACACCCATATCCCTATTTTACTTTTTTATTTTGAAACAGGGTCTCACTAAGTTGTGGATGGTCTCACTAAATTGCTAAGGCTGGCTGTGAAACTGTGATCCCATGTCTCAGCCTCCTGAGTACTAGGATTACTGGCATGCACCACCACGCCTGGCTTGAAATCTTCTTTGTTATTCTATTTAGGATTAAGTCTTTCATGTGATGCTACATTATTTTTTCCAAGCAAAACATATGATTTGTGGATTTGCTGTTTCCCTTCACAGATTCCTCAGGGACCTTAGCCTATAGTATGGAAATATCTATCCCTATCAAAACACCTTAATGAATATTTTCAATCTTTCCTTGTGGTTACTAACACTTGTAGAAATATTCCAAACATTATTGATCTGAGATTTTTATATTCTAGGTATTTTACAACTATACTTCAATTACAGTATTTATGATCAGTGCTGCCTCTGAAATGATGGAAATTCTCTATATTAATAAAATTAACTAATTTATTAATTAAACAAGTATTTCCAAGTGTCCCATCTTTGTATAAAACTTAAAGAATAACAATTAAAGAGATAATTAGAAGCAAAATGTATAGATATACTATATTGTTTCCTCTAGTAAAAAGAATACTGGATTAGATCAATTCCAAGGAAATGTCTGGCTTTAATGGTATTTCTAAAGCTTGACCTAAAAAGTAAAAAGAAAGCTATAAAGCTCACCAAGTGTTGTGTGCATGTCTGTCACTATCACTTTGAACTTCATTATGATGTGAGACTACAATGTACCAATAAAATTATTTTTTAAAAGATAGATTATGTAAGAAAAATTTAATTTAATATATATTATGATAAGGACATGAGAAAATGAGGCAATGATGCTTAAAGTTTATAATACATAAAACAGCAGATATTTATCATTTCGATTGCTGATCCCTAGTATCTATTCCCAAATTCAGACATTTATTCACAGCAGTCTGCCTTTCCAACAGACCTACCAGGTGACTGGCGCAGATGGCTCGAGTGTTACTTTGACAAACTGAAGTAGGAGATTATTCTGGGAGTGAGTCTGCACTTTGTCTCTCTTATTGTCCTTTCTTTTCATGCTTAAAGCTTTTAATCATCAACAAAGAAGAGTGTGGGGACAGAGCAACACCCATTTCCTTAACCATTTCTACATTATGAAGTAAAGCCATTGCCCTTTCTGATAGCTTTGGATAGAAACTTCTCTGTAAGACACAAACCTGTCACTGTTTACTTTAGGTAATGGAAGTATAAATGTTGACTTCTGCTCTGTAATAATGAAAAAATACAATTATGGCTAGATTTCTTAACACGCAGTGGCCTCAAACATCTGGCTTCCATTAAGAAAGGTCCTCTCAAGTAAAATAAGGGTGTAAGGCTGAACAATTATATTGCTACTGTAAAGAGAGGGAGTAAAGTAGGTGGGGTTGGTGTTATACATACCTCCACACACAGGCACCCACATAGGAGGAAGGGGAAAGGAATACTGACACTTTAGAAACTGTTGCTTTGTTAATTTGTGAGAAGGTGAGTTGGTAACAGGTTAGACCCTTGGCAGCTCTCTGTGGATCCTGCACGGAGGCATTGGACCCCACAGTGAGAGATGCCCTGGGAAGTGGGGAAGTTAACACTCTCCTCTCAGTTGAGAGTTGTGGTCATTCATCATTTTCTAGGAAAAAGAAAGGATTCTATTTAGCTTTCTAGCCTATGTTATATTTATTAATATTATTTGTGAGAATCTCCAGTTTTAAGAACTATTAATCCAGTTTAACAGAAAAGAGGTTTTGTTAAAGATGTACACACACACACACACACACACACACACACACACACACACACACTCACATGCCTGGTAATCTAAGGGCATAGCTGACGTACAAATATTTCTCACTAGGCCTATAATTGTGAATTGGTAGAGAGATAGGTAACAGGTCATATCTCTTGTCATGGTTTTTGCTATCTTTTAAAAATCCCCCTTTATTTGACCCTTATCCTCCCTTTCTTTCTCTCTGCACCCCCCTTTTGTCTCTCTACAGACTTCTTCATTTATTCTCTTTGAGCATGACTGTGATTTTATCTCTTATTTCCAGTAGACAACATCAACTTATATATAGTCATTCTCTGCTCAGCCTTTAGTTGTCTCTGGTTAAGCTAGGCCACGATATCACCATCTAGTGATCAGGCTACAGGTTGTTTGTCATTGGTAGGTAGTTCCCCTAGTCTAATCACCTGAAAACTGGAGGACTTTGCAAGACTTTGTGACCTTGGTCCACTCAAAATGGACTGGGATTTGAACAGCAATATAGAATTTACTCTTAATAGAAAATACAAACACTGATCATTTTTACTGTTTCATGCATAGTTATCCCTCCCCCAGTACCTAAATATAAACACAATCATTTGCATTTAAGGATACATTGTAGATTACAGTACAGTTTGTTTCACCTTGTTCTAATTAGTTTCCCAGAAAACTGTATTTAGAAGTGTTTAGGTCACTTCAGAGCCATTTATGTTACAAAATTAAAAGGTCACAGACTTGGAATAAGAAGACCTAGGTTCCAAGTTCTACACTATTACACATGACAGGGATATTAGATTGTCATGATATAGTGTACCATGGATAATATTATTCACATATCTACAATAAGTAACAACTCTTTTTTCTTAGTTTGAAATATTTTCATAACACCTGAAATGTAGTGCTTGACTTATATGCAGAACTGTTTAAAAATGGTAATTTGTTAAAATAAAAACTTTTGCATTTGTTCTGTCATTTTAACTTCCTGACTCAGGAAATTCAATGTATTATACACTTACACTTTTCTCCTAAACCCGTCTGTGTACTCCCTTGTAAAAGCCAATTTTAGCAAGTGACCCTACTATTTCAGTTCAGCAAGAGTCCTCCAATCCTGCACCTCTGGTCACTCCCCATATCTGATATTTGATTAAGCACCATTCATGACCCAGGTGACGTCTGAGGCCTCCAGCTTTTCTTTAGCAGGAATCCTGGTAGATGGGTTTATCCATAATTCTCTCTTAACTCTCATGCTTCCCGTTAGTAATTTGAATGCCCTAACCACCACCCTGTTCCTTTTCTGTAAATTCCAACTTAAGCACATTTTATTTAGAAATAAGTCCAATCTCGCTCCTCCACTGCCCAAAACCTATACTATCTATTGTAATATTCACCAAGTCATCCTCACTATCTTTAAGAAGTATCTTAGAATAATTGTTTAATAGTTGCCTGGAGAACTTTTATAATGAGATATTTACTAAATTATTTTTCCTAAATATATTAGCTGAGAAAGAATAGGTTATGCTGTAGGAACAAAACTCCACATGTTCATTTCTTACTTTACATATTTACATGCATGACACATCAGCAAGTGGACTTTGCTTATTGTTGTCATTCACACATTTCAGCTAAGGGTGTTTCACCTCAATATGTTTTTCTTGAACTCCCACAAGCAGTGGGAGGAGATATGGACTTGTACTTTCGTTCTGTAAACTCACACTTTATTTGTTAAAGCAAATAATTTACTAGAAATAAGAAAAAGTATTGTTGGTATATCTCTAAAGGAAGGGAGAATCAGACATTTTTAGTAAAAAGCACAAATGCTCTTGCTTTAAACTGGATCAATCAGTTCAGCAGCCCTTTGTCCCTAAACTGGCTCTTTTATTTTAAAAGATAATTTAAATTTCAATGAAAAGAATGACTAAATAAAATAAATGCTCATTAATAACTATTCTGATTTTATTCACATTTTAAATAAAAGGTTCTTTATGGGGAAAAGTTTGCAACATTTGGCTATAATTAAAATGTTATGATTCTGAATAGTAAAAATGTCCCCTCATTCCTCATTTCACATTTCCTACTCAATTGTCTATCCTGTCATATAGAAAGGGAAAAAAAGGAAAGAAAAAAATAGGGCAAGAAAAACTAGTAATGCAAATGACTATCTTCAATTTACCTTTCTTTAAGTCAAAATAGAGCATTTATCTATTGTATTTTTTTTTCCGATACTGGGGATTGAACCCAGGGGCATTATACATCTGAGTTATACCTCCAGCCCTATTTTTTTATTCTTTATTTTGAAACAGGGTCTCACTAAGTTGTGGAGTGCCTCACTAGGTAGCTGAGGTTGGCCACGAACCTGAATCCTCTGGTCTCAGCCTTCCAAATGCTGGATTACCAGCTATCTATTGTATTTTATAGTTTCTTAAAAAAAAAGTAAGAAATACTTTTTCAAAGTAAGTGTGTTTAGCCAGGCGTGGTGGCACACGCTTGTAATCCCAGTACTTGGAAGGCTGAGACCAGAGGATCTGGGTTCTTGGTCAGCCTCAGCTACTTAGTGAGGTCCTCCACAACTTAATGAGACCCTGTTTCAAAATAAAGAATAAAAAATAGGGCTGGGGGTGTAGCTTGGAGTTAGAATGCCCCTGGGTTCAATCCCAGTACCGAAAAAAAAAAAAAAAGTCTGTTTAAATGCTATTCATAAATGACAATAATAACATTGGTCATTAGAGTATGAGTGGCAAATGTGTCATCCTTGCCTCCTGAGAAGCCACTTACACCTTTGTATCATCCATTCCCATCCTCTAAGGTATAGGCAGGACCTCAGACTTTCTTCTAATCATAGAATATAACAATATAACATAGGTGATACGTTGTCACTCTCATGGTTACATTATGTTACATAAGGCTCTGTCTTGTCTTCTCTACTTAAAAACTCTGTAGGCTCAATCGACAAAGCAATGAATTGAGGGCTGTCTCTACCAGTTGACAGAGCCTTCAGCCAACCAATAGCAAGAAGCCAAGACCCTGAGATTGAAGACCACAAATAAATTCAGACAGCAATCTGAGTTTCCTTGGAAGTGGATTATTCTCTAGTCAAGCCTTATTTTGAGAATTAATCTCAACAGCACTCTGTTTACAATCTTATGAGAGCCTATGCAAAAAAAATGTAGGTAAGCTCTTAAACTGTAGAAACTGTGAGTAATGTTTTTCAAGCCACTGTGTTTTTCATAACTTGTTATATAGCAACCAATACATTATACTATTCCTTAAGACATACTTGATGACAAATAGTACTAGTTATTGATAACTGTTATATTTGTTAAATTTTAAAGTTAATAATTTTACAGCAGTGCTATATTTTCCTCCTCTGATATTTTAGGAATATATTGACATGAGGGTATCTTCATGAATATTCTTATATTGAAAAGCATTATCTCTCTTTTTATAATAAGAGATTAATGGGAATCTCAGGGGCTAGTACTTCCTCTAATTTTGACTTTCTTATAATAGAGAAAATAACTGAAATAGATTTGGAATTTCAGTGTTTCTAGTTACAGACTAGTAGATGTATCAAACTAGCTGACAGCACATGACTGCAGACCCATAGCCAGGGAAGAATGAATGCAGGTGACTTTTTGTTGTTAAGACAGAAATGCTGCTAATATTGTTGTTATTTTACTACTTGGGAAATCCAGGGTGGTTCAGAAGCAAAAAATCTAGTCTTCTAAAAACATATCGAAGAGAGAAACTCACTAACTCCTACTTTATCCAATTCTTCCACAAATAGCACAAACACGTTTTTTTCAAAGGAAATCAATCAAATTAAGAAAAAATCTGATATTCTTGGAGAGAGAACCAAATATGTCATATTTGGAAAGAAATCACTTTGGAGTGTTTCCTGTTTAATGGCAGCTTGAGGGAAGGCTGAATTCAGTGCTGTTTTGAGACACTTAGGTTTGATAGGAAGCCTGACATCTTTATTGACTGAAGAACCATTGGATTTTTGACTTTGGAAAAACCAAAGTTGACTGAAGTGAATAAGGAATCCTAGAAAAAGAAAGCTAGAAAGGGGGAGGACAAAATTCTACTGAAAAAATATGTCTACATCTACAGGTAGTCTCTACACTATACTTCCATGGAGTAGAATGCAAGCTGATCAACTAAGAAAAAATACATACTGAACAGAGATTTGAACTGCACTCAAGAGAAAGGTTTTTCAGTTTGAATTCAACCATGTTGTCTGCTAAAATGAAAAACAAAAAAACACAACAACATGCTCCTCAGGGAAATGAAATTAAATCTAGAGTCTCTCCAGAGCATGACACTCATAATGTTCAGGATAGAGTCCACAACTATTTGTTGTGATGGAAAAGGAAATGTGATTCTTCTTCAGAGAAGAGACAAAGAAGACCATGTTATAACAATCAGAAAAGGATATTCCAGCAGCTATTACGACTATGCCTGTGTTAAAAGTTGCAAAAAAGATACTGGAAATAAAAGATGAGGAAATATTTTTCATATTTTGCAAAATATTTAAAAACTATAAAAATATGGATCTCAAGAAAGCAATAAATCAAAAAACAAAAATGTAAGAATGCTGATTAGGTTTAACAACCTTGTGGCCTTGACTATAGACCAATTAAAAGCATCAAGTTTATAGTAAGAAAAGGATATTGGAACCTGTGGGACTATTTTAAAATGCCTGACATGACTATAATTGGAGTCTCAGAGGGAAAAGAGTCATAAGAGATATAAGAAAAAGAAATGAAAATATTAAATAGACCATGACTAATAATTAATTTATAAAAATAGACATTCAAAAAATTCAAGAAACTCAGCAACACTCTTCAAAAGAAAATTATAAAGAAAACTAAGCCTTAGCCGGGCATGGTGGCGCACGCTTGTAATCCCAGCATTCGGGAGGCTGAGACCGGAGGATCCGGGTTCGCGGCCAGCCTCAGCTACCTAGTGAGGCACTCCGCAAATTAGTGAGACCCGGTTTCAAAAATAAAAGAATAAAAAATAGGGCTGGGGGTATGGCTCAGAGGTATAATGCCCCTGAGTTCAATCCCCAGTACCACAAAAAAAAAAAAGAAGAAAACTAAGCCTTAACATGTAATAGTCAGGTTATAACCATTCAAGATTAAATTAAAACTTTGAAAGCATACAGAAAAAAATGCACATTACATACAAGAAATATGATTGAATTTCCAATGTACTATCTCATCACATCAGAAACACTGATTAAAATGATGGAAAAATACTTTAGAATATTTTGAATTTCTATATGATGGGAACAGAGTCTACAAGTGTATTTACATATACTGTCTAGGTGGGAGAAGTGGTGGAGCTCAACACTATTGAATTGTTGTTTGACTGGAAATCAAACCCAGTGTTAACATGTTTCTGCTTCTCAAGAGAGGAGATAAAGATAGATTGAATATAAAATTTAATTATTTTTAGATATTGGCTCAAAATTTGTTTAAAACAATCCATGGCCAAATAAAATTTCTATACATTGAATGAAACACAAAGTAACTAATTTGTGACTTCAAGGAATGAAGAGTGAAGTAACAAATCGAAGACAACAGATCAATCTACATTTTTTATCATTTATCATACAGCATGAGATTAATTTTGTGAGTATGTGATGCTGCAGATTGAATACAGGGGCATTGTACATCTAAGCTATAGCCACTTCCAGCCCTATTTTATTTTTATTTTGAGACAGGGTCTCACTAAATTACCTCGAACTGATCTAGAACCTGCAATCTTCCTGTCGCAGCTTCCCAAGTACTGGGGTTGTAGGTGTGAGTCACCATGCCCAGATAGACTAATTTGAAATTAATTATAATACTGTTTATCAAAGCCAACATTTTCTAACACAACTGGTTTCAATTTTACTTCAACATTATCTAACATTTTCAGGTTAGATAATTTGTTCATTGTACATGCATTTTTACTTTGATATTAAGAAATAAGTAGGAGAACACTATGGTACTAATAATATAAACAAGATTACTAGAAACTTATTAGTTACAGGATAGAAAAATCACAAAATGTTTCTCTCACAACTTTTGAAAGAAAAACCTAGCACTGGGGTTTACACTAAGTTTCTAGGATGACTAATGGTGAATTCCATCCATAAAATGTGCCTGGATTAATGCTTTCTCCTCTATATGCCCTAAGTGAGGAGTGTTCATGAGCTCTTATTCGTTTGCCCCACTGAATTAGGACCATGTCCAGAGAACACCTTTATTTATTCTACAGTGGTTCCAGCTGGTTAAAATTTGTTTTTCTATATTTGTAATTTTGAAGCTTCATGTGGTTGATTGGTTATCTATTTTGATGGTAGTAAAAGGTATATATAACTGCTTGATTTCAAGTCTGCAAATCTCTTCAAGGAGGAAGCATTCAGAAGGGAATCTACACAGCTAATAAGAATTTCAGCCTTGCAAAACTAAAAGATGGTTTCTAAGTAATATTTTTTGCCCTAAATTATATCTAAACTTTGAATAGTTTTTTTATGCAAAAAAATGGATTCATCATTCTATAGTTTCTAGTTTCAATGCTAATGCATAGGCAGTAAGGATTATGAAATGACCATCATATAATATAGACTAGAAAAATACCACACACATACAGTTGTTAAAGAAGAAAACCTAAAGAGCAAATAAGGTGAATGGTTCCAACAGAATGTGTAGTCAGCTGTCTTTTCTACTGTTATTAGAAAAGTGCTCCTCTTGCCCCTTTACCCTCTGGTTTCTGGTCCTTTCCATTTCGTTTCTTGTATAACCCTTTACACTCTCTGATCCCTGTCACATTCTCATCACGTCCTATATCTTGGTTTCATTGCCTCTGTCTAAAAACATGTTGAGATGTTTTCTTTCAGGGAAACAAAAACAAACAAAAAACCCCAAAACTTTTACTTGACTTTATTATGCCCATGATTTTTTGTTGTTGTTGTTCTTATTTTTCAAATATTTTGAAAATGTTAACAGAAATACTACAACTATTTCATTACAACACATTAGAGAAAGAGTGGAGTGTACACTCCCCTGAAATTGAGCTTTACAACTTAGAAGTGCCTGCATAATTCCAGGAAAGACTTCAACTGGGAGCCTGAGATGCTGTCCCTAACAGAGTCACACTCCCTGTCCTATTTTATCTTTTCTTTTGAGACAGGATCTCACTAAGCTGCAAAGGGCCTCACTAAATTTCTGAGATTGGCCACAAACCTGAAATCCTACTGTCTCAGCCTCTCAAGTACTGGGATTACAGGCATGCTACACCATACCTGGCTCAGAACTTTTTACATTTTTAATAGTAAACAAAAGAGAGAAACATGGAGTGAGGTAGTTCACTCAAAAAGTGTTTTTAATCATGCATTGGGAGTCCAGGATAATCTGAGAAGCTGCCACAGGAAAAGGAGAAGGGAAAGGTCAGGCAGGACTCTAAGCTCTAGCTTCAGCTGAAGATACCTTATTTTTCTGGTGGTATATAATTCATCATTGGAAAAAATGATTCCATGGCCTAACAGCCAGTGTAGAAATCTTTTGGTCTAATCCAAAACCAGAAAAGCCCACAGCTAGAGGCTTTGTCTTCTATTCTACCCTAGGTTTCACTATTCACATGGCTACAAGTTTTTTTTTTTTTTTTTTAGCTTATTTATTTTTTTTATTATTCGTACAATGCAAGCAGACATCTTTGTTAGGTACAAATTGAAAATGACATATGTGCCCACATTTCTCATTTGACCCCTTCCCCCAATTCCCACCCCACTCCCTCGCCCTCCCTCCCTCTCAGGTTCAATTTAGTGAGTAACCTTGATGTACATTAGGGTGTCCCCTCCCCCTCCCATCAATCCCTTTCGGTTAAATCAACTTCATTGTTTATCGAGGGTCTCTCCTTTTCCATCTGAAGACCCTCTTATGCCCCATCTTCTCCCTAGCACCCGCATATTAGGGAGCACATATGCTTCTTCACTCTTTGTGACCGGCTAATCTCACTTAACATAATATTTTCCAGTTGCATGCATTTCCCTGCAAATAACATGATTTTGTTCTTCTTTATGGCTGAGTAATACCTGACTTCAAACTCTACTACAAAGCCACAGTAATAAAAACAGCTTGGCATTGGCACAAAAACAGACACATAGACCAATGGAACAGAATAGAAGACTCAGAAACAGACCCACAGGTTTACAGTCAACTGATTTTTGACAAAGGAGCCAAAAACATACACTGGAAAAAAGATAGCCTCTTTAACAAATGGTGTTGGCAAAACTGGTTAACTATATGCAGGAAAATGGAAATAAACCCCACTTTCTCACCCTGCACTAGAGTCAACTCAAGGTGGATCAAAGACCTGGAAGTTAGGTCGGAAACCTTGCAGCTACTTGAAGAGGGCATAGGACCAACACTTTAACACATAGGCACTGGTAAAAACTTTCTCAACAAGACCTCCAAAGCACCAGCAACTCAAAGGAAGATCATATGGCTTCAATTTAAGGACTTCTCAATACCAGTAATGCATTTCAGTGTGTTTGTGGGTCATGGTGACACCATTGATACGAATTCTCAAATTCCATATAGCATATGCATCACATTGGTTATATCATCCCAATAATTAGTTTAGAATGCTTAGGTTGCCTAGGAGTCTGCAAGTATAATAGAAATATGGTAAAGATTGCATATATAGTAAATACAGTAAAGATGGCATTTTATAGTTATAAATTCATTTAACATCTTGTGTACAAATGCCAATAAAAATTAATTCAAAATACAAAAGTATTAAAATAAGTCAATTTAGAGAAAATTTTAGAGAAATTAGAGTGGTTCCATTAACTAATATGATAATAGAATAAGCAGGGCCTGGTGGTGCATGCTTGTAATCCCAGCGTTTGGGAGGCTGAGACCAGAGGATCTGGGTTCTCGGCCAGCCTCAGCTACCTAGTGAGGCATTCCGTAACTTAGTGAGACCTGGTTTCAAAATAAAGAATAAAAAATAGGACTGGGGGTGTAGCTTGGAGGTAGAATGCCCCTGAGTTCAATCCCCAGTACCGCAAAAAAAAAAAAAAAAAAAAAAGAAAAAGAAATGACAATAGAATAAATATCAGCAGAAATAAATGTTAATTTTATTTTTATAGTGAAATCACACTGCCTATAGGTATTTACATACCGGATCTTCAGGGTTGTATTGAATCAGGTATTCTATCTGTCCATTTGGGCCATCATCTATGTCAGTAGCTCCATTGTCTCCTGAAAATCCAGTAAATATTGTGGTGCCAACTGGAGTGAGCTGAAAGGAAAATAAAATAAAAACTGTCAATTCTCATTTCATCAGCTGTACACTGAGTATCCAGCACAAAAACCAGCCCTTCATCACACACAGGAAGAAAGTAGTCAGCTGCCCACACCATAGAATTGAAATGTTTAAAAAAACATGTGCAAGCCTTCCATAAAATTTCTTATAATGTTTGAAATTTACAACTTCAAGATCCTTACTTGGGGTAAAGAAATAGAAGGATTCAGTGTAAAGCGCACTTGAACCAATTTATATCCATTAGTATTTTAGCACCTGTGGAGAAAATGCACCTGTTGTTTTCCTTTGAACACTTTGATGCATTAAGGTATCTACATGCTGGAATTTAAATTGTACAAGGAAGTTGGTGTCTTTCTTTTAAAATCAGAAACCGTTTCAAAGAGAGCCACAAAATTGAGGTTGGTAACTATATGCCCATGGAAAGTTTGGGGAAAGGAAATTAGAAACAATAGATTCCTTGCCTTTCAGAGGAGAAATCTGTGCATTTCTTCAGTGCTTCTAATATTGGTTGAGTAGAAAAACCATTATGTGCCAACAGTTGGACAGAAGATTATATCTTTTCATTTTTATAACAATAATAATAATAGTAAAACTGAATGAAAAATCATGTTTAGCATTTTGTTATCTTAGTAAATAAGTGCATTTTAGCAATGAACATAATCTATGTAATCTCTATAGATACAAATTTTATTCTGAATTTTTTGCTAATTATAAAATGAAATTGCTTCATGGAGAAATATTTTATGAGTTATAAAAAAGAAATCATTTGATTCAATTATGTTATTAGGGCCACAAACTCAAATGACTACAGATATCTATCAGGTGATGTGAATGTGTGAGGTAAGCCTAATGGAAACATCCTAGGTTAAGGGATACTATTTTGCTCTAGATAATTCTTTCTATAATGGAATAAGAAGCTAAAATTATGATAGTCTAATATTAAAATTTATAAGAAAATTCTCGATTCTAAGGTTTGTAAAAGAGTCTAGAGAACTCAAGTGTAAGCAAACCCAACAATGTATATTGTAGCTATTGGTTCAAGGACCCAATTAGTTTGCAACTTCTGATTTAGAAAATGAATATATTTCTGATTTAGAAAATGAATATACTTATGATTAAATAAATAAACTATATGTACAAAGAAGTCAGATTTTTATAAATTGAGCCTTCCTTGGAGGCAACATTAAAGGCAAACTTTAGGAAGCTGAGAATGAAGTGAGAAGAGACGGTTTAAGTAGCACATATAGGAACACTCAGAAACAGCTGGGAGATTTTGTGGAAATGTAAGTTTACTAAACTACATGGATAAATTCAAATAAAAATGTTAACTAAAACAATAAGGAAGAAAATATAATACTTCAAGAAGATGCTAATATTAAGAGATTACTCAGTGCCCTCATAGGCAGAGAGAGAAAGACCAGGTAAGGGCCTCACTCACTGTAGGAGACCAAAGCATTGGGGTTACAAATTGACATCATTGCTATCAGCAAGCAAGTGAGAACATTTGGAACATGCTTGAAAACCTATTGTAATAAGTGGACCTTAAAAGACTGAAGATATCTGTGCAGAACCAAGTGGGCGGCAGATGCCAAGTGTAAGAGTTTTTTAATTGTGGTTTTATATATATTTTTTCTTATTTGCCTTTTTGTTCTGTATGTTTCTTTGTTATTATTTTTGTTTGTTTTTATTTTGTGTATTTGTAGGTTTTTCTTTCACTCCTTTTGCAAGTTTTTTTTTTTTCCTCTTTTCTATCCCCCCCCCCCCTTTGCAGTGCAGGGAATTGAGTCTAGGACCTTAGTGAATGCTGAGTAAGCACTCTGGGCCACATTCCCAATTCCCAGCCTAGAAGAGCCTCCCCAGCAAGGGCCAGCCACTCCCTGAACCTCCTCCTTAATCTGTCTCCTTAGTAAAGTAGGAGACAGAGCAGGGAGTGGAGCAGTCTTGAAGAAGAGCTTTCATATCTCTTCTTCCTCAGACCAAGAAAGAAAAGAAAAAAAATAAATAAAAGACAAGGAGACATCTCTAGATACAAGGGAAAGCAGCTCTTTTCCAATAAAGAAACTTTACTCACTCCCAATTAAGCAATTCCTAAGGTTTCTTTTTACTTTTTATTTATTTGCTTTTTCTCTTTCTCTCTCCCCTTCCTCTAGTGTATGTACTTGTGAAAGACTGTCTATATTCTGTTGGACTCCTAGTGAACCTATCTGCCAATATATTAAATTTATCTGCCTTGTATTAAATCTACTTCATATCACTTTACCTAAATATTCTACATTGGCTTCTAAAATTCTCCATTATTTTCACTATCTCTAATTTTTACTATATATTACCTAACTACACTCAAACTCTCATTCTACTTGATTATATTTTCTACTTTACCCTATTCTTGTATTCCTTACTCTAGTTCCTTCTTTCTCACTCACCCTTCACCATTGAAAACAATACAATTTGCTCTTGTATATACCAACAAACTCTTTTAAAGCATTACTGCTGGGGTTGGACAAGTTAGGTGAACCAACAAGGGCTACCAGATACTAAAAACAAACTAATCACAGCTGACAGATGGAACCACCCATCTACTCACATATTGAAGTTTAAAAACACACAGGACACAAACTGCTCTGCTCACACATCAGTCTTCTCTGTATTATGGAGGTGACAGATAGGTCTCTGGACTTTAACACCTGGAGCTCATCAACATATCAATGTCACTATTGCAGCAGGAAGACAGAGCCCTGGAGTAACTGCAACCCAGTATTGACCATCTACAAGTCAGAATAACAGTGGGATAACATAGGGCACAGATTTCAAGGTCAGCCTTAAAGGGTAATAAATACTTAAGAAAAAGCTGAGAATACCCATACAGTAGAGGCTATTCACTTTTAAGGCATACCTTGAAGTAAATATCTACCCAAAGAATAAGATACTATAAAGGGAGAAAGTTTTCATAATCCTGCAACAACAAAACCCACAAACATATAGTTGCAGAGAATGCTAGAATGACAATTAAGAACTTTAATAGTAGAAATGATACAGGATTTCAGATAAGAGTTCAGAGGGAGCCTGAAAGAAATGAAAGATCAAATCAACAAAGAATCTGATACCATGAACAGGAATCAAAAAGCAGCTATGAAGGAAGTGAAAGATGCAATAAATGAAATGAAGATATCAATACATACCATAATAGATCACATGGAAAACAGAATCTGACTCTTAGAAGATGACCACTCCAAAAATGAACACATAGTATATAATTTAGAAAAATCAATTTGACAGCATGAGTTGGATATTGCACAGATTTGGGCCAAATTTAACAGAGCAAACCTAAGAATAATAGGCATAGCAGAGGGTCTAGAAATAGAAACCAAAGCAATCAACATCTTTTCAGATAACTAATATCATAATATTAGAAAATATTCCAAACAAAGAAAAAATACATATATGTATAAGTATATATAGAACTCAAACTAAACAAGATCAGAGAAAAGGCTCACCACATCATATAATAATTAAATTGACCAAAGTAGAGGCCAAGGAGAGGTTCTTAAAGGCAATGAGAGTAAAAGTAAAAGTGACATTCAGAGGCAAATCAATAAGAATCATTCCAAACCTCTCCAATCAAGTCATGAAATCCAGGAGAGCTTGAGCAACATATTCCAAACTCTGAAAGAAGACAACTTCCAGCCATGGCTACTCTTCCCAGCAAAGATATTTTCAAATCTGACAGGCAAATGAAATCTTTTATGACGAATAGAAATTGAGAGAATTTATGTCTTCTAATCCAGCACTAGAAAAAAATACTCAGAGATAAATTACAAAGAAGAAATAAAAAATAAGTGCCAAAATCAGAGAAAAAATATTTCCATCAATGAACAACTAAGCAAAGAAAAACAAACACTACCTCAAACAAAAGTTACAGCTCAAAAGTTACAGCTTAAAAATCACCTCTCAATAATCACACTGAATATTAATGGCCTCATCTCTCCAATCAAAAGACATAAGGTGGAATATGTATTAAAAAATCATAATCCATCTATATGCTGTCTGCAAGAAATACAACTTACAAGTAAAGATACACACAAGCTGGGCATGGTGGTGCACATTTCTAATCCCAGTACTTTGGAGGCTGACACTGGAGGATACGGATTTGTGGCCAGCCTCAGCTACTTAGTGAAACTCTCTGGAACTTAGTGAGACTGTTTCAAAAACAAAGAATTAAAAAATAGGACTGGGGGTATACCTTGGAGGTAAAATGTCCCTGGGTTCAATTCCCAGTACCGCAAAAAAAAAAAGATACATGCAAATTAAAGGCGAAGGGCTGGAGCAAGATAATCTATGCTAGTGGAACTTAAAGAAAAGCAGGGGTGTTACTCTAATATCACACAAAATAGACTTCAAGCCTAACCTTATCAGAAGAGATAAAACAGGTAATATATATTTTTTTTTACCAGCAAGAGGAACAATCCAAAAGAGGATATAATGATAGTCTAAATGTATACCCAAAACATAGGTGCAACCACTTTCATAAAACAAACTATTTGTAAGATTAAGTCTCACATAGATCTCAATACAATAATAAATACTGGAAGACTTCAACACTCCTCTCACACCACTAGCTCCATCTTCTAGACAAAAGATCAATAAGATGGCTCAGACCTAAGGAACACTCAAAATCAAATAGAACACATACAGAATATTCCACCCAACTACAGTTGAATTCACATTCTTTTCAGCTTTTCACAAAACCTTCTCCAAAATAGACCATATCTGGGCCACAAAGCAAGCACTAATAAATTCAAGAAATGTGACATAAACTTCTGCAACTTTTCAGACAATAATGGAATGGTACTAGAAATAAACTATAAGAAGACCCAGGGAAATCTCATAAACATATGGAAACTGAACACCACACTGCTGAATGAGGAATGGGTCACAGAAGAAATAAGGGGAGAAATTAGGAAATTCCTAGAAACAAATGAAAATAGAGACATAACATATTAGAATCTCTGGGGTACTTTGAAGGCCCCCAGAGGGAAATTCATAGCAATGAGTGCTCACATAAGAACAGAAAATCACCAAATAAGTAACCTAGTGACACACCTCAAAGCCCTTGAAAAGAAGGAACAGTCATATCCCAAAGCCACTAGAATATAGGAAATAATAAAATCAGAAATCAATGAAGTAGAGAACAAAAAACCAAAAACAACCAAAATAGATAAATCACTAGGCAGCCTAACAAAAAAAGTAGAAGAGAAAAAGGGGAGGACAAGGGCTGGGGAGAATTAACCTAAACCCAAATTACTAAAAAAATAATATTACCGTGGACAAATAATTATCAGAAATGGCTTTGAAAAACTATACTCCAACAAAATGGAAAACATAGGAGAAATTTATATATTTCTAGATACATACAACCTTCCTAAATTGAATCAAGAAGATATAGAAAATTTGAACAGACTAATATAAATAAAGACATCAAAAAAGCAATAAAGAGCTTAGTATCACAGAAAACTTCAGGTCCATATGTAATAGTGCAATCACTTTGGAAAACAGTGTGGAAGATCCACAGAAGAATGGGAATGAACCTACCATATAACTCAGCTATACCAATTCTGGGTATCTATCCAAAAGAATGGAAACCAAACTACCAGAGTACATGGTTACCTATGTTTATAGCAACACAATTCACAATTGTCAAAATATGGTACCCAGCTGATATGTCTGTCAACAGATGAATGGATTACAAAACTATGGGATATGTACACAATGGAATTTTACTCATCCATAAAGAAGAACAAAATCATGTCATTTGCAGGAAAATAGATGGAACTGGAAAACATTATGTTGAGTGATTTTAATCAGTCACAAAAAATGAAAGGTTGGGTGTTCTCCCTAATATGTGGAAGCTAGGGAGAAAATGGGACATAGGAGGGACTCCAGACAAAGAATAAACCTTAGATGATTGAATAAGGAGAACCAACTGAAGGAGATGTGAAGAAGGAAGAGGGAAATACCTCAATGGACATGATGTACATACACTAACTTTTCAAAGTCAGTAACTGTGCTGAGCATGGGAAGAAGAGTGGGAGGGAATAGGACAGAAACTGTGGGAGGGCTCAGTGAGTGTAGTTTGCATGCATGCTTCTAACACCTTGAACTTCAACAAGATGTATGATTACAATCCACCAATAAAAAAATGTTTAACAAAAAGTTAAACAGACAAAAAGACACTTGTCAATGATTTTTTTTATTTGATGTATTTTTTTTACATAAACCTAACTTTATTCTCTATTTTCTAATATCAATATGAGAAAAATAAAAATAAAACATAAAAAAGTAAAAAGTAAAATTAAAGAAAATATGAAAATTAAAAAGAAATGTTTACCTGAATGTGTGGCATAATGCATTCTGAATATTTTGTATACCTGATATGTGCTGGTGTTAGAATTTTTACTCCAAGTGGCTACAAAACATATTTTTTTCTAGCCAGTCTCAATTTTTTAAAGTAAATTGTGGGTATAAAACAGTGATTCTACAGAACTTTTTGAAAAATTCTTGCCTACTTCAGCAGGAGATAGCAACAGAAATATAAAAGAGTTTTTGAAATAACAAGTATGCTATTTAATCAGAGGTGCAACATCTCTCCCTTGTCCACTTGTTATAAAACAAATGTGAAAAATAAAATAAAAAACAATAGCAAACATAATATACACATATCAGTTCACAAAATTCTAAATACAGAAAAAGCTCCAAAGAATAGTGTTCCAGTATAGCATTAATATTAAATTAGTGTCAAAGTAGGGGATTATATATAAAAACATTCTCTTTAAAACACAGTTTAACATTTTTCTTTAAAACAGAATTGAAGTTTGCATTTCAGAAGCTAGTAAATAAAAATAATATTGGGCAAGATAGTAGATAGACCAGTGGTTAAACATAGGATATTATTGCTAACAAAATTCCACTGACCTAATCCTTTGTTCATATATGAAGTTATCTATATAAACATTATCTATGGGAAGGGGGAGGGAGCAGAAAGGGACCCATAGGGAAACACACAACAAATGTCCTGTGATTGTATGTGTCTATCACTCTGAACCTCACTATGATGTATAATTACAATGCACCAGTAAAATATCTATTAACCATTGGCTGTTTGCTGCTTAGTTTCTTCACAATAAGTTTTGAAAGAAGGTATATGACCAGCAACAATTTGAAAGGATCTCTCTCTCTCTCTGCAATCTTAAATATACATATATAGTATGTATATAGTTTAACTAAATATAGTATATAATATAATATGTAAAATATAATATATAGAGTTTGACTATATATAGTATGTTCAAAATATATAGAGAATTTAAATATATACATAGAGAGATCACATTTAGATCTATTTCCTACTATCAAAACTATTAACAATGAGACCTACCTTATGTTTAGTAGGTAGCAACCCTTAAATGCAGCATCTCAAAACTGCCAACTGCCTTTATTATGACAGAGAACAATAAATAAAAGTGACAGAGAACATGTAAGTAAATGAACATATAGCAGGAAATTTTATGTACAACCCATAGAGTATTCATAAGTAGAGGAAAATAAAATAGTCTCTCTGCAGAACCTGCTATTTGTATCCAAAATTCTGTAAGGGCAGACTATATTTTGTTTTCTCTTTTATATTTCATAGCAGTTAATATAGAAAGTGGTTAATCAGTTGAAGCTCTATAAATCATTTGTAATTATTATGTAGAACTTATGTTTCTGAGACTGAATCTTATCACTAATGTTTCACATTTCTTTTTTTTTTTTTTTTTTTTTTTTTTTTTTTTTTTTTTTTTTTTTTTTTTTTTTTTTTTTTTTTTTTTTTTTTTTTTTTTTTTTTTTTTTTGCAGTACCAGGGATTGAACTCAGGGGCATTCTACCTCCGAGCTACACCCCCAGCCCTATTTTTTATTCTTTATTTTGAAACCGAGTCTCACTAAGTTGTGGAGTGCCTCACTAGGTAGCTGAGGCTGGCCGCGAACCCGGATCCTCTGGTCTCAGCCTCCCAAATGCTGGGATTACAAGCGTGCGCCACCACGCCCGGCTAATGTTTCACATTTCAATACATTAAACCTATTACAAATCCCATATCAGAACACTATTTCCACATCACCTGCCTCTTCCTAGCACCTTGGGCCTCTTTCAGTTACAGGATTGCAACTGACTGGCCAGAGTTTCCAGTATTTCAAAGCCAATAAACTGCCCCCTTTTCATGTTTCTGTGGAGAGAGTCATGCATTTTTCACTCTAAAACATGGTGCTTCCCTGCTCTTACTACTTCTCCTACAAGAAAATATTCTGCAAAATTTCAGTGAATAAAATATAAAGGTACCCAATTATAGTAAGCATGAGCAAGTAGACCACCAAGTTTATATTCAGCAAACAAATGTTATGTTCCTCAGTTTCAATAAAAATAGATAAGACTGGTAGAAAACCATTCAGAATAGTGTACATATTTGTTGACTGAATAATGCCACTGCAATCAATGCCACTATATAGATGCATAGCAATGATCTCCTGGCATTTATATATGTTGTATGTTTTCTGGAGTTCCTAGTAGTGTATTTACAAAGTTGCTCTACTTTTATGTTCTTCATTCTAATGCTTTAAAAAGAATAGTATTTTTATGTAATATGTGCAACTTAAATACTACCATATCAAGTGGGAAATACTTGACATAAAAGAATATTATCTAGTTTTAGAAACTTGTCCAAGAAAAAGCCAACCTAGAAGGTTGATATAAATGCAAGTGATGCAATTTTGCTTTCTCATATGTTTCACCAAGAATTCAAGTGTTCTCTCCTCTCCCTACTCCCACAAAGAGAACAGTGAAGAGTCATAGATAGTTAGATAAGCTGAAGTAGAATTAATGACTACATGTTGTCTATCATATAATGATGATTTAATGACAAATGTTACTGAGGGTAATGGGTACTCTATTTTTACTCATGGACATTATCGAAAGAGCAGCAGTATCTTTAGTGCAAAAAGATTACATATCAGTTTTTATTAGATTAACACATTTGTTTTCAATTATCAACATTGTCTATCTGATTTATAATTTTAGAAAGTGATATCATTCCAATTAATCTCTTAAGAAAATTCATTCAAAAGAAGGCAATATTCTGTATAAATCACTACTACTTATAATAAAATGGGAGATACTCCCTGTTTAATTAGCAATGATACTTCAGCCTCCATGACAGTACAAATAAATTCCTTATAATAAATATCATTCTCTATCTCTGTCATATAGGTATAAATAGATAGATAAATAGATATAGATATAGATATAGATGATATAGATAGACACATATATTCAGCTATCTGGTGGGTTCCATATTTCTGGCTTCAACCAACTGTGGATTGAAATATTTGGAAAAAATTGTTTCTTTTGTGAACATGTACATACAATTTTTCTTATTTGTATTTTATCAGTGATATAGTATAAAATTATTTGTGTAGCATAGGGAATATATTATTTAATATAAGTCATCTAAAGATTATTTAAATTATACAGAGTGTGTGCATATGTTATATGAAAATATTACACCATTGAGTATCTGCAGATTTTGGTCTTTTCTGGGGATGTTTGAAGTAATCTCTTAAGGTTGTTGAGAGACAATAGTGTACGTGGGTATGTGTATTAGTGTTGCTATGTATAAAATCTTGGGTTTTTCTTCCTCTATTAAACCCCGATTAATACATTGCATATCCTAATTTCTATTCAGGAAAGAAAGTTAAGCATTTGATCTTGAAGAGGTAAGAATGATATTCTCTTGATTCTGACTCAGTAAGGTCTGTGTACAATGCACTGTGTGCCTTTATGGGGAAGCACTTGCTAATGTAGATACAACATGGGCTATACAATCTTCTGGTACTTTCATTCCACTCCATGATTTCTGAACACTAATTTATATACTATCAGAAAATTGACCTATTTTTAAAATGATTAGGCACTTTTTCCCTCATCTACACATACTATCAGGGTCCTCTCAATTACATTGGATGGTATGAAGATCAAATACTACAATAACAGTCTTTCTAGATCTGAAGACATTCATCCTTCAACTCAGATTTGTCTCTTAACTGTCTTCTCAAATAAAATAATTTTGTGAATCCTTTCTTGCAAGTCATTCTGCTTTGAAAATATGCTTTCAAAATAGTGATAAAATTGAAAACCTGTAGCATCCCCAGCAATGAAATGCAGCTGCATTTGTAACTAGGCAGTAATTGGTATGACAGGAGTGACAAACTCAGCTTCTTCTCACCATAATAAAATTGCATTATTTTAGAATCTCTGATGATTATTAATGGTTCATATCATTCTATCTATGACCACTATGCTGATTTTACATTAACTCGTGAATATAATGTTTGTTACTCAGGCATTTGTCCAAATCGAGTAGCCATTTGAAAATTTTATTACAACTTTCTAGAATTGATAGCAAATAGTACACATCCTTGAATTCACACTCAGTAGAGGTTACTTTGTAGTAATTTAATAAAGTAAAAAGAAGGCATGCTTTTTTAGTCTAAGCAATACTCTGTATGATACAAAGACACACATAGACCCCAATACACTAATACTAGGAGACTTCAATACTCCTCTTACATCTCTAGAACTTTCCTCTAAACAAAAGGTCAGCAGAGATGCCTCAGACCTAAAGAATACCATAAACCAAGTGGACCTATTTAGACACATATAGACTCTCACCCAACTACAGCTGAATTCACATTTTTCTCAGCTGCACATGGAACCTTCTCCAAAATAGACCACATTCTGGGCCACAAAGCAAGCACTGGCAAATTCAAAAAATGCAACATAATTCCCTGCATCTTCTCAAATCACAACGGAGTGAAATTAGAAATTAACTCCAAGAAGACCCAAAGTAACCATGGAAACACATGGAGACTGAACACCACATTGCTGAATGAAGACTGGGTCATAGAAGAAGTAAGGAGAGAAATTAAAAAATTCCTAGAACCCAATGAAAACAGAGATACAACATATCAAAACCTCTGGGACACCTTAAAAGCAGTACGGAGAGGAAAATTTATAGCACTGAGTGCCCACATAAGAAGAACAGAAAATCACCAAATAAATAACCTAATGACACAGCTCAAAGCACTGGAAAAACAAGAACATTCTAACCCCAAAGCCAACAGAAGACAGGAAATCATGAAAATCAGAGCAGAAATGAATGAAATAGAAAATAAAAAAACAATACAGAAGATCAACAAAACCGAAAGCTGGTTTCTTGAAAAAATAAACAAGACAGATAAACCATTGGCCAACCTAACCAAAAGAAAGAGACAATCAGCCCAAATTACCAAAATAAGAGATGAAAAGGGTGATATTACCACTGACAGTATGGAAATACAGAGGATCATCAGAAACTATTTTGAAAACCTATATTCCAACAAAATGGAAAATCTAGAAGAAACTGACAAATTTCTAGACACATATAACCTTCCTAAATTGAGTCAAAATGATATCGATAACTTAAATCATCCAATAACAATCAAATAGATAGAAACAGCAATAAAGAGTTTACCATCAAACAAAAGCCCAGGGCCAGATGGTTTTCTGTGGCGTTACCTTAACCAGTTTGCGCTTGGAGCAAGGCTCAGCCTGCTAAATAAGGGATGTGTGACATTTCTCGCTTTACATTATTTTATTCAGAAAATTTTGTCTTTGCTTACACATTAAAAAAGGTTTTTAAGAGGCTCAAGATGCTGTCATCAGGAGAACAAAGGCCTAGGCCTGGCTCAGAGGTATCCATTAACTCTACAAATACTGGCAGCTGAGTCAAGAGAACTTAGGTTTCTTATCATAAGACAGAAGGAAATTTTAGACAAGAAAGCTTGCAAAACTTTCCACTTAAAAACTTATTAACTAGCTACTTTTAGCTGCCTGAGCAAATAGGAAAGATTTATCTATTGAATAGTTCCTCTTCACTTTTAAGCTTTACCCCTGCTCCTCCTTTGCTTCGCCTGCTCTCTACTAAAAGAATAATTCATTTACACTTTTGTATTTTTTTCTGCTGCTCCCCTAATCTTAGCAAACACTATAGGAAATAGCCTTCTAGTAAAAGATGTACCCACTTAACTCCAGGAAAAACAAGGCTGTAAAAATTCCTTTTTTTGTATACCTTGTTGTAATGAGCATAAATATCACTCATGAGATGAATTAAAACAGATGCACCTTAACATACATGGTGTGTTAGCGTACTCTCACTTGCTCTCGACCTCATCTCGATCCCCACCTAAGGAGGGACCCCCCAGGTTCTACTGCTTCTTTGAGGGCTGGCCCCTGGCAGTTTTCCAAGTGAATTTTATAAAGCATTTTTAGAAGAGCTAATCCCAATACTCCTCAAGTTATTCCGTGAAATAGAAAGAAACGGGACCCTCCCAAACACATTCTATGAAGCCAACATCACATTAATACCAAAGTCAAATAAAGACAGCTGAAGAAAAGAAAACTACAGGCCTATATCATTGATGAACTTAGATGCAAAACTGCTAAACAAGATACTAGCAATGCGCATTCAAAACCACATCAAGAAAATTATACACCATGACCAAGTTGGGTTCATCCCAGGGATGCAAGGCTGGTTCAACATTCGAAAAACAATACACGTAATTCACCACAACTTAGAGAAAGAAGATTTATTTGCTCACAGTCCCGGAGAATTCAGAAGTTTTAGTTCATGTTAGGCTAAGTGAAGTGTGTATAGCTCAGGATATCACAGCAGGAAGCAGAGAAAGAACACTAGTAGAGGAATTCTGCTGTCTCATCATAGAGGCCGGAAGCAGAGCGAGAAAGCAAGAGGTGGAGGGACTATATCTAGGTCACACCCCTAGAGACTCCTCCTTAGCAACCAAACTCCACCTCCAACATGGCTACCTTGTCTCACCTGCTTCCAACATGAGGTCTTGGGGACATTCTAAATTCAAACCATAACACTTTAGTTTTTCATTTATTTCTGTTAGATAGTTAAATAGAAAATAAGGCAGGGGAGAAAGAAAAGAAGAAAAAAAAAGATAGGACAACCTTCTGGGAAGGAAAGACAGGCCCTTCCCAGTTGCAATCAGAAACTTCCAGCAATGGCCCTTTAGGGTTCCCACAGCCATACTAAGCTGTAGCATGTGGTGGATTTTAAAAAGTCCACCATGCAGCAGCAGGCTCTCAATCTCTCCCTCTCTCTCTCACCTTTACTGCACTCCTGGACTCTCCTGTGGAATTTGCCAATAAAGTTTCTCATTCCTACCTAATGGCATCTGTCCAGATGAAATCTTTCTTTCAGTGAACAAGAATTGAGGTAATACATATGGCCCTATAAGACTTGGACTTCAATAGAGTATGTAGTTTTCTGCATCCAGCTTTTCTTACTCAACTAAATACTTTTGTTTCTCTCTCTCTCTCTCTCTGTCTCTCTGTCTCTCTCTCTGTCTCTCTCTCTCTCTCTCTCTCTCTCTATATATATATATATATATGTATATTTAAATTTAAATATACATATATATATAAATTTAAATTTAAATTAAATTTAAATCTCTCTCTATATATATATTTAAATTTAAATTAAATATATATATTTAAATTTCCATATGCATTTATTTATTGAATGTACCAAAATACTTATTTTTCTATTGGAACACAATATTCATACACCTTTATGTAGTGTACTATGATAACAGTCGCATGTGTATAATATGTGATAATCAAATCAATTCTTTTTTATGTTTCCATCAACATTTCTCTGTATTTTCACCAGCTTTTGTTATATTTTTCTCTTTTTGATAATGGCCAGGTGAATTGATATCTAATTGTGGTTTTGACTTGCATTTTTGTGACAGTAACATTGAATATTTTTAAAAATATATACATGTTGTCCATTTGGTTGCTTTTTTTGTTTGTTTTTTGAGAATGCATGTTTTTAAATTGGATTATGTGGGTATTTTATTTTTTAGTTTTCTAAGGTACTTCTATGGATATGAACCCCATTTTGATACATAGTTTGCAAATCTTTTATTTTGTTCTACAGGTTTTCTCTTCATTGTTGATTGTACCCTTCATTGTGCAGAAGCTTTGTGCTTTGATTTAATCCCATATGCCTATTTTCCCCCATCATAGCCTGTGTTTGAGGGAACAAGTCAAAAAATATTTGCCTAAACCAGTGTTTTGAAGTGCTTGCACAATGCTTTTATGTAGTGATTCCAAAGTTTAAGGTCTTTGATTCATTTGAATTGATTTTTATGTATGGTTAGAGGTAGGAATCTAGTTTTGTTTTTCTTAATATCCAGTTTCCCCAGCATACATTTTTGAAAAGACTACTTTCTCCATTATGTTCTGGTGCAATTTTCAAGCTCAGCTTGCTGTTCTATATTCTGCTCCATTTGTCTTTGTGTCAGTTTTATGCCAATAATGCTGCTTTTGTTACTATAATATTGTATGTTTTCAGGTCAGATGTTGTGATACAACCAGCTTTGCTTTTGTTGTTGTTCAGGATCCTTTGGCTATTCTGGGTCTTTTGTGGTTCCATGTAAATTTTAGAATTAGTTCTAGAATTTTAGAATTTTAAAATTCAGTTTAGAATTTTAGAATTCTGTGAAAATGTCATTGGTATTTTGATGGGATTGTACTGAACCTAGTAACCACATTGACTAGTAATGACATTTTAAAATTATTGATTATTCCAGTCATTAACATAGACATATTTCTATTTGTGTCCTTCATAATTTCTTTCATGAATGTTTTATAATTTCCATTGTAGTTACCTTTTACTTTATTTAAAAAAATTCTTAATTTTTTTTTTCTCTTTTTTGATACTGGGAATTGAACCCAGGTGCAATCTACCTTCAGGCTACATGTCTAATCCTTCTTTTTTTATTTTAAAAGAGGGTCTCGTTAAGTTGCTGAGTCTGACCTTACACCTTCCATCCTTTCTTGCCCTCCTAAATACTTGAGATTACAGTTGTTCACCATCATTCCTGGCTATACATTTTATTGCTATTTTGAGTATTAATACTTTCTTAATTTTTTTCAGCAAGTTCATTATTAATACATAAAATACCAATGATCTTATATGTTTATTTTTTACTTTGCAACTTTACTGAATTCATATATCAGTTCTAACAATAGCTTAAGCTTATTTCTCTCTTGAGATGCTTTTTTATATTGTAGATTAAGTTCTAGTACTGTCTATTTGAGGAAATTCTGTGAATGAAAATGGCAATGAAGGTGTTTAATTATTCCCATGGACTTTGTTTCTAACATTATGTTTAATATTCATAAAATAATTATGTGAAGTATTACATAATTGTACATATAATTTGTAAATATTTAAGAATTTAAGATTGGTAAATATTTAACTAAAAATTGCAATTTAAGATGTGTAAGAAACATCTAATCCTATAAAAAATCTCATTGTTATGCTTCCTTATGAAAGCCATCTGTGTTTTTAGATATGCCAGAAGGACTCTGGTAAGAGCAGATGTTAAAAAATACATGTATTAAATGGAAGGAGATGACAAATCCATGATGAAATATGAAATAATGACACAGAATGTAGAGAACTGTACTGGGACAGTAAAGGTTAAGATGGATATGCCACTATTTCTAAACTGTGTTTTCAAGGCTTGGATGACTTGCAAGAAAGTTGGCAAAACCCTGTACAAGTACTTTAAAAAGCATTATCTCTTTTAGTCCTCAAAATAGGCTTATATCATTTGTTGTTATGAATCATGGGCTAAGAAATCTTGATCCTATTGTTAGAGTTCTATAATTTTTTTTTTTTTTTTTTTTTTTTTGCGGTACTGGGGATTGAACTCAGAGGCATTCTACCTCCGAGCTACACCCCCAGCCCTATTTTTTTTATTCTTTATTTTGAAACCGAGTCTCACTAAGTTGCGGAGTGCCTCACTAGGTAGCTGGGGCTGGCCGTGAACCCGGATCCTCCGGTCTCAGCCTCCTGAATGCTGGGATTACAAGCGTGTGCCACCACACCCGGCAGAGTTCTATAATTAATGAATAAAATCTATGGCACAATTTGCCTGATTTCAAAGAATTCGTTCTTAAGCACTGTGAAACATATTATTTGAGAAATTTCATAATTAGTAAACTCTCAGCAACAGAAAAAAAAATGAAAAAAGAAACAAATAAAACTTGGCAATTCTACAACCAAGTTGAGTTGATGAGATTTGGATAACGTACTTGATCAAATATAGGTTATTTTTTGGTCCAAAGGAAAAATATTTTTGAGCTGTTTTACAAAGAGAGAAAGAAATTCAACTTAACTAGTACCTACCTTATAGAAAAAAATCATTTGAAGTAATTATCACCATTGAAAACAAACTGGCTGTCAGAAAGCAAATCATTTTACAAATTCCAAAATTTCCCAATTCAGTATGCTATTATTTCCAGTAATAATCAAATGTTTATTGGTAGAGGATTGAATAAAGCCTGAAAGTGTATTAAATAAATAAGTACTCCAGAAGCAAAAAGGAATAAAATATGTCATCATATTTCACATTTTTCTTAGTGGCTCTTATTACATTAATATTTAACAGATCATTAATAAAAATATTAGATGACCATCTGTGAATAGAATGGAGTTGAAAGCCATATTTATTAGTTTTTTCTTTATTTTCTCCTTAGTTTAAAAAGGATAGAATTACTAACAATATAGTTAGAACTACAATGTAGCATGCAATGTTCCTAAAATGAATGTAGTAGAAATAAAAATAAAAATTTAAAAATAATTTTATCAAGATGGGAATAGTGGTTCATGACTATAATCACAGTACTTAAGAGGCTGGGACAAGGGTTTGAGGCCAGCCTCTTAAGTACTGTGATTTGAATACAGGTTTGAGGCCAGCCTCAGCAACTTTGTGAGATCCTCAACAATTTAACAGAACCCTATCTCAAAATAAAAAAGTAAAATAGGCGGAGGGTATAGTTCAGAGGTAGAATGTCCCTGGGTTCAGCCTCCAGTATAATAATAATAATAATAATAATAATAATAATAATAATAATAATAATAATAATAGTTTAAACATAAATAAATACTTCATAGCTAAAAATATTCAGGAATATTTTACTTTTTAGAATTTTATTGGTGCATTATAGTCTCACATTAAAATGCAGTTCACAGTGATAGTAACATGCACATAGCACTAGGCAGGCTTTTCCCCAGCCCCTTCCTTTTCCCCTCTTCCCTATACAGAATATTGAGATTGGCCTTGGTATTCTCATATATGTGCATACTAGACATAAGAGGAAGATCATTATTACCATCACTCTCACTATTAAATGGTTTTTACTTACATTTATGTTCCCTTTAATCTTCAATAACTACCCTAAAACAGTACTATTACCTTTTCATGGAGGGAATTAAGTCTAAAAGAATTAATCAATTACCTATGATTATACAGATAGCAAATGGTCATCCTAAAATTGGAATCTAGGTCTTAAGGATTTAAACAGTATTTCTTTTCCTTATAAATACTCTTTTTAGCAAACAGTTATTAAACTAAATTGTGAATTGAGATGAAATTTAGAACAAGTATAACTTTTTCTCGAAATTAGTATTAATAACTTATAAAATATTATAATTACTCTTTATTCTTTCAGAAAACATTATTTAAGATATGAAGAAAAAAGATAAAAGTTTTAAAAGCTCATGGAATTTTCTCTATATACTGAGACGGATTATTCTCTTGCCTGATGAATTTGTACACTATGGTGATGAAGCGCTCCATTTTAAAGTGAGACAACCTGGGTTTCCAGCTTATATTTGTCACTTATTAGCTATTAAATATTGAGTAAATTAGTTAATGCTTCTCTATTTCTATACATCTCATTTGTAATATGAAAACAACACAGAGTATATGTGTAGATATATATGTTTTAAGCAATTTCATAGAAAATATATAGATTTTCCCAAAATATCCATAATAAATGATAGTTACTAGAATTAAATTATTATTGTCTCCCATTATTCCTTTATTTCATCCAACATAAGGAGATATGAACTCTCTAAACTGACAAGAACATCTATACAGTAATCTTATTATCAATAAATTTTGAATAAGAAAAAATTTAAAAAATTTTCTAATATAAAAAAACATTCCTAAGCCGGGCGTGGTGGCGCACACTTGTAATCCCAACATTCGGGAGGCTGAGACCAGAGGATCTGGGTTCGTGGCCAGCCTCAGCTACTTAGTGAGGCATTCTGCAACTTAGTGAGATCCTTTTTCAAAATAAAGAATAAAAAACAGGCTGGGGGTGTAGCTCAGAGGTAGAATGCTCCTGGGTTCCATCCCCAGGACCACAAAAAAAAAAAAAAAAAATAGAGCTGGGGGTATAGCTCAGAGCTCAGAGGTAGAATGCCCCTGAATTCAATCCCCAGTAGCACATACACACACATACACACACACACACACACACACACACACACACACACAGAAAAACAAACAAACAAACAAAAACATTCCTTATGTCCTTATGTGTATGTCTATTCATAAAAGGAATATAAAAATAAATACTAAAATTATTATAAAATTATTGTAAATCCAAAGAAAATGAATTAATTAACTAGGACACAGTTTACAATATACTTGTAATGTCAATATTTACTAAACAATTTCATTGTATCAGAAACTCAAGGTTATTTCAACTGCTAATAGTTACCTTCCTAAATTGTAAATGGCATTTTAAATTTATATTTATGAAGCATCTTTTAAAGTTTCATGTTATTAAGAAATGAAAGAAATAGAATTTGTTCAAACATAAATTTATTAAACTGACTGAGAAGCTCTTGAGACCTTTTGCATTGATCCTGTAATGCTGTGCATGTAGGAAAATCTTGTCAAGAAAGCAAAAGAGACCTTTGGACAAAGGGGAATAATATTAATTCTGCTCAATTAATATGATCTTAGTTTTGGGGGGACATGAAAAGTAGGATAAAAATTCTCAAGTGGTATAGTAGTTCTATCATGAATAAATACATGATTTCCCCCTAGAGTTATGTAAAAGGACCATAAACACATAGTTCATATTTACCAAGCATGAAAAAAAAGTTTCTTTTGTTGTCATCACTGTTGTTTTAAACTGTGATCCAGGAAGCTTTTAACTGTCTCTTTAAAAGTTTTAACATGGATAAGCATCTTTCAAAATTTAACTCAAAAAAAATTCTTACTTTCTATTTTACTCATCACAGGCAACATCAAAATGAATATAAATGTTAAATAATATTTTTGTTTTATGACTTTGCCTTTCATAATTCATTGGTGATTCTACTTGTAGAACTCCTATAATGTGCCATTCTTCTACTCAATGAAAATAAAAGGTGCAACCTTAATGTAGATTCCTTTTTAAGAAGGTAAACATATGCAAAGCAAGCAAATGCATAACTACCAGATGTAGGTTAGTAGTATAAAGAAAATCACCTTTAGATTGCCCATTAAAATAGTTGTAATACATATGTCATATGAAATAAAAAAATCTGTGATATTCCTTTTCTCTTTTAACTATGAAGTAATCATTCTAATATTGGCATTCTCATTTTAACATGAGAAATTTAAAGCATGGAGAAGAGAAATCAAAATGATTTTGAAAAAGATAAATGCAACGAACAAGTGAGAAAGTGATGTTAGCATCACTGGACAATGGGGCATTTGGATTGTGTACAATTTGGGGTTGCTATGGAAAATCTTCAGTGAAGCTTCTTTTTTTTTTTTTTTTTTTTTTTTTTGTGGTACTAGGGATTGAACTCAGGGGCGTTCTACCTCCAAGCTATACCCCCAGCCCTGTTTTTTATTCTTTATTTTGAAACCGGATCTCACTAAGTTGCGGAGTGCCTCACTAGGTAGCTGAGACTGGCCTGGAACCCAGATCCTCCGGTCTCAGCCTCCCGAATGCTGGGATTACAAGCGAGCGCCACCACGCCCAGCTCAGTGAAGCTTCTTATACACGTTTCTTTTTCATTTTGTTTGTGTGTGTGTGTGTGTGTGTGTGTGTTTGTGTGTGTGTGTGTGTGTGTGTGTGTGTGTGTGTACACATGCACTCATTTCTTCTGGTTATAAACAAAAAAATAGAATTTCTGATTTATAGAGTATATAATTGATCGGCTTTTGTAGAAACTGCTAACAGGTCTCCAAAGTAATTGAGTCAATTTTCTCATTTACCAACAACCTATAAAAGTTGTTGTGATGCCATATCCTCACCAGAATATGAGAAGATTGTGCTTGCTTTCATTAAAAAAGATTAACTGAATTTAACTAAAACTTCGTTTTGATAGAAACTATGATCAGTTCATTATTTTTTAAAAATCTATTTTCTGTTTATTGCTAAAGAATTCTTCTTTATTTTTATTTATTTATTTATTTATTTTTGCGGTACTGGACATTGAACTCAGGGGCTTTCTACCTCCGAGCTACACCTCCAGCCCTATTTTTATTCTTTATTTTGAAACCGAGTCTCACTAAGTTGCGGAGTGCCTCACTAGGTAGCTGAGGCTGGCCGCGAACCCGGATCCTCCAGTCTCAGCCTCCCGAATGCTGGGATTACAAGCGTGCGCCACCATGCCTGGCAAGAATTCTTCTTTAAAAAAATATTGACTTTGTCTCTGAAAAACTTGGTAAATTAATTTTAAACCATAATATTCATCTATATATACTGTTAAGTTTCTACATATACAGTAACACTTTGTGAATAATGAGTTTTATGTGCCATTTTCTATATATATGGGAAATGAGTCTTATTTTCATAGACTTTATAGATTTTTAAGCTCAGTTGTGTGGTGATTAGAAAATATTTTCTGTATAATTTTAACCATTTGGGATATGGTAATAGCTCCGGAGAGAGAGCATTTTCATTAGCCTCTACTGTTTATATAAGAAATTATGACAAATTTACTGAATTACAGCACTCTTTATTACCCACACAATTCACTTATTCATAAATCATAGCCCTCAACAAACTAAAATCAAGGACTCTGTAGTTCTGGAGAATTCCAAATTCTGGAGAATTTTGGAATGAATGCATTCCCAAGCCCATTACCGTTATGGACTGAAATGATTAATTAAAATTTCATTCTTGGCAATAGAGCATGGCTTTATTCCTTGGCGTACAGCTCCATTCATCTCCAAAGCCTGCAACAAGCACTGAGTCAGACTAACTCTTCAGTTCCCATAGCATCTTCTTACTCATCTTTCACTGGTTCCTCTTTTCTTACCTCTCTCTCACTCCAGCCAGAAAAAAATCTAATTTCCTTTTTTTAAGTGACATATAAATTTACACATCTATGAGGTACACTGCAATAATTCAATGCATGTATGAGATGTGTACACAAGCTACAATATCTGAATAAAAATTTAAGAATTCATTATGAATCCTTGGAGAGACGGTGTTTTTGAGAGCACCCTATTTTTGTTCCCTACAGATAAGGTTCAGAGGTGGCAATTTAGACAATTTTTTTTGATCATCATGACAGAACTCAGGTTTAATTTGGGGGTATTCTTTTTTTTATATTATTTTTTATTGTAATAATTTGTGCTTTGTATTTATACATTTTTGTTAGGTACAAATTGATGTAGACAAATGTGCACACATTTCTCATCTGACCCTTTCCCCAATTCCCACCCCACTCCCTCGCCCTCCCTCCCTCTCAAATTCAGTTCAGTGAGTGATCTTGATATAATTGTGTAAGTACATCATGTGCCTTAGGATGCTCCCCCCCCCCATCCATTCCCTTCGGTTAAATCAACTTCTTTGTTTATCAAGGGTCTCTACTTTTTCATCTGGGGACCCTCTTCTGTCCCATCTTCTCCCTAATATCCACATATTAGGGAGAACAAATGCTTCTTTACTCTTTGTGACTGGCTAATCTCACTTAACATAATGTTTTCCAGTTGCATCCATTTCCCTGCAAAGAACATGATTTTGTTCTTCTTTATGGCTGAGTAAAATTCTATTGTGTATATATCCCATAGTTTTGTAATCCATTCATCTATGAATGGACATCTTGGCTGCTTCCATAGTTTGGCTATTGTGAATTGAGCTGCTATAAACATAGATACACATGCATCGGTCTGATAGTTTGGTTTCCATTCTTTTGGGTATATACCCAGTAGTGGAATTGCTGGGTCATATGGTAGGTTCACTCCCATTCGTCTGAGGATTCTCCATACTGTTTTCCACAGTGGTTGGACAAGTTTGCATTCCCACCAACAATATATTACAGTTCCCACTTCTCCACACCTTCGCCAGCAGGTGTTGTTGTTCATGTTTTCTATGATTGCCATTCTGACTGGAGTTAGGTGAAATCTCAGGGTAGTTTTGATTTGCATCTCCCTGATTGCCAATGATGTGGAACATTTCCTCATACATTTATTGGCCATTTGTATTTCTTCTTTAGTGAAGTGTCTATTTAGATCCTTTGCCCATTTTTTGATTGGGTTATTTGCTTTCTTAGATGTGATTTTCTTGAGTTCTTTGTATATCCTAGATATTAGACCTCTATCTGAAGTGTAACTGGCAAAAATTTTCTCCCACTCTGTAGGCTCTCTGTTGAGGTTCTTGATAGTTTCCTTTGCTGTGCAGAAGCTCTTCAGTTTATTAATCTTCCTTTGAGCTGCTTGTGCTTTTGAGGTCTTGTTGAGAAAGTTTTTACCTGTGCCTATGTGTTCAAGTGTTGGTTCTATGCCCTCTTCAAGTAGCTGCAAGGTCTCTGGTCTGACTTCCAGGTCCTTGATCCACCTTGAGTTGACTCTTGTGCAGGGTGAGAAAGTAGGGTTTATTTCCAGTTTCCTGCATATGGTTAACCAGTTTTGCCAACACCATTTGTTAAAGAGGCTATCTTTTTTCCAGTGTATACTTTTGGCTCATTTGTCAAAAATCAGTTGACTGTAAGTCTGTGGGTCTGTTTCTGAGTCTTCTCTTCTGCTCCATTGGTCTATGTGTCTGTTTTTGTGCCAATACCATGCTGTTTTTATTACTGTGGCTTTGTAGTAGTTTAAAGTCAGGTATTGTGATGCCTCCTGCATGATTTTTATTGCTAAGAACTACTTTGGCTATCCTGGGCTTTTTGGTTTTCCAGATGAATTTAATGACTGATTTTTCTATGTCTGTGAGGAGTGTCCTTGGCAATTTCATGGGTATTGCATTGAATTTGTAGATCAATTTTGGGAAGATGGCCATTTTGATGATATTTATTCTGCCTATCCAAGAGCATGGTAAATCCTTCCATCTTCAAAGGTATTCATCGATTTCCTTCTTCAGCTTTCTGTAATTTTCCTTATAGAGGTCTTTAATCTCCTTGGTTAGTTTTATCCCTAAGTATTTTATTTTTCGCGGTGCTATTGTCAGTGGAATTGCTTTCTAGATTTCTTTTTCAGTTGATTTATGGTAGGTATATAGAAAGGGTTCTGATTTTTTAAGATTGATTTTGTATCCAGACACCTTACTGAATTTGTTGATCAGTTCTATGGGTTTTTTGGTTGAGTTTGTTGGGTCTTCTTAGTATAATATGTCATCTGAAAAAAGGGACAGTTTTAGTTCTTCTTTCCCTATTTTTACTCCTTTGATTTCCTTCTCTTGCCTTATTGCTCTGGCTAGAGTCTCTAGTTCTATATTAAACAGAAGAGGTGATAATGGACATCCTTGTCTTGTTCCTGTTTTTAGTGGGAACTCTTGCAGTTTTTCTCCATTTAATATGATGTTGACTGTGGGCCTATTATATATTGCCTGCATGATTTTGAGGTATGTTCCTTCTATTCCAATTCTCTGTAGTGCTTTTAGCATGAATGGGTATTGGATCTTGTCAAATGCTTTTTCAGCATCAATTGAGATGATCATGTGATTTTTGTCTTTGATTCTGTTTATGTGGTGAATTACGTGTATTGTTTTTCGAATGTTGAACCAGCCTTGCATCCCTGGGATGAACCGGACTTGGTCATGGTGTATAATTTTCTTGATGTGGTTTTGAATGTGCATTGCTAGTATCTTGTTTAGTAGTTTTGCATCTAAGTTCATCAATGATATAGGCCTATAGTTTTCTTTTCTTGAGCTGTCTTTATTTGGCTTTGATATTAGTGTGATGTTGGCTTCATAGAATGTGTTTGGGAGGGTCCCATTTCTTTCTCTTTCACGGAATAGCTTGAGGAGTATTGGGATTAGCTCTTCTAAAAATGTTTTATAAAATTCACTTGGAAAACCATCTGGTCCTGTTTGATGGTAAACTCTTTATTGCTGTTTCTATTTCTTTGATTGTTATTGTCGGTTTAAGTTTTTGATATCTTCTTGACTCAATTTAGGGAGGTTGTATGTGTCTAGGAATTTGTCAATTTCTTCTAGATCTTCCATTTTGTTGGAGTACAGTTTTTCAAAATAGTTTTTGACTATCTTCTGTATTTCCATACTGTCAGTTGTAATATCTCCTTTTTCATCTCTTATTTTGGTAATTTGGGTTGATTCTCTCTTCCTTTTGGTTAGATTGGCCAATGGTTTATCTATCTTGTTTATTTTTTTCAAGGAACCAGCTTTTAGTTTTGTTAATCTTCTGTATTTTTTTTATTCTCTAATTGGGGGTATTCTAAATTATAATAATCTCTCAATCTGATTTTTATGTTTACTAATTAACTGAAATAGGACTTGATTTTTTACTTGTTTACTTTTTGTTATGTAGAAATAATTTTGGTGGGGGAGCATTCATGTTACTAAGGATGTCATTCTCAGGAAAGATTTATTTTCCAAAGTGTCTAAGAATGATTAACATTGTATGGTATACCTTGTTCTTCATTTCAGCCAGTTTATTTACTTAATGATACAATCATGGAAATTGATTGAGAGTCTCAAAATACCCAAAGAGATAAAAGTACTTTTAATGCTTTAAGTCTTGCTCATAAATAAGAAATTATGAACCTTTCTATAAACCTTACTCAACATTTAGATAAAAGAATTAATGTTTTGTTGAATTCTTGATACACTAACAGAACATGTTTACAAAGCATGTAAGAGGGTAGAATTTAATGCTTATAAAAGTGCTAATTGCTATTATAATACATTATATAAGACTATAAATACGAATCTTGATATTTCTCAAATCTGGAACAAAACAGTGGTTATCCTAGCCTACTAGTTTGATGATTAATAAGGAATTCAAGTGTGATTAAGCTAGGAATTTGAATTATCTCCAATTTTGTGACCAATTTACCAATGATGCAACTGCTCCACGTCTCAGATTTCTCACAGTGAAAGATATGAGTGAATAATCAAGACTTTAGATTTGGAAACTTCTTTGATAATGACTTTATACATGTTTTCTTTTGTATTTTAATGAAGCATGCAATATTTTGACACCAACTATCTATTAAACTGAGAATGATTTAATTTTTTATTTTATGTCTTTCTAGTCTTAAGTGCATTAACTAGATGTCTTGAAATTGTGTGAAAATATCTTAAAATCTCATGCAGAATAAAACCCATGTAATTTAATTTTATTTTACAGATAACAATGCAGACATCACTGTAGAATATTACATACATATAAATTCAAGTACATTAAACTAAGAACTACTGCTATGGAAGAACAATTCAAATAAATGAAGAATGAGAAAGAAAAGCTGATCTTTTGTATATTACTATTCTGATTTTGTTTTCAGATTTAAATGCATCTTTGATTTTTTCTCCAAAGCAATTGATATGAGATAGAATGGGCATACTTGTAGAAGTTCATTTATTTATAGTATAAATGTGATAAAATTGCCTTTGTTGGCAGTAGGGAAAGGCACTGAAGAAATGTCCCAATTCAACTACACATATGTTTAATAGGAAAATGTACTTCTCAAAATAATTTCTAGTATAATGTATTTAACTAATGGAAGACCAATAAATAAAAACAGTCAATAGTCAGTGAGGAGTGATTTCTGGGAAACAGGTTGTGAGCTAAACTTTAAACAATGAATAAAACATTGAGATTTGCAAGTTAGGCTTGATATAGATGAACATTATAAGCCAGAGCCCAAGAAATGGAAATATTTGAGATGCAAGGATGTCAATCTTTAGAGAGTGAGGCGTTATTCAAGATAACTTGAAATTAAGAATGCATTGATAAATGATGAAATTATCAGAGAAATTGAATGTCTGCCAAAGAGGTAGACTTTTTCCGGACAATAAGTACACAATTTATTAACAGTAAAGTAACAGGATTGAAGTGGTATTTGAGAAAGATTATTTCTCAACAATGCACTGAAAATATTGGAGAGGGGAATGGGAAGAATTAAGTCACATAGGATGCTTTAAAATTCAAATTAAGCATTATAAATTTCTGTAAGAAAAAGGAACTATGTACAGGGATCCAGAATCAACTAAATGTGGTTTAAGAACAGATTCACCCATTAGATCTGTTGCCTAAGATAATTCACCTATCATTTTGTACTCAGATGAAGTTAGCACTCAGTTAAACAAAGCAAAATCTAGTTCAAAGGCTATACTTTATATGCTAAAACTATTTACAAACATTTGAAACCAATTGCATGACAATTAATAAGCATCTATCATTAGGCAGAAACCTGTTAAAATGTCTTAAAGAAATTAAGCATTTACTAACTGACAGTTTGTTCCGGTCAAGTTACTTAAAACAGTCTTTTATGAGTTTTGTTATTTTTTGTTGTTTTTTAATAATATAACGGAAACTTCATATTATGTGAAACAAAATTTATCCAATTTTTATGAACAGAATGTTGAAATAAAGTATATTTGAATTAGTTTTATAAAGAACATGAAGATTAAATGTCTAATGCTATGCTATGTTTAATATTCAAATTATTCTTATTTCCTCCTATAAAGTAGGTATGTCTTTTTTTTTGTGGTACTGGGGATAGAACTCAGGGGCATTCTACCTCCGAGCTATACCTCCAGCCCTATTTTCTATTTTTTATTTTGAAATGGGTTCTTACTAAGTTGCAGAGTGCCTCACTAGTTAGCTGAGGTGGGCCTCAAACTCAGATCCTCCAGTCTCAGCTTCCCAAAAGCTGGGATTACAAGCATGCATCACCACGCCTGGCTTTGTATGTAATTCTTTAAGATAAAAACACAAGAAGGAAACACAATTTGCTGAAATATGGACTAACTTATTAATTCAATTTATTTGTGTGTCTAAAGTATGTATTATAAGTGACATTAGAGGTACTTTAGAAATATTTTCTAGCTTAAAGTAATAGCAAAGGTCAATAGATTAAGCACTACTTAAAAACAACTATTTATTTTTATACTTTTATTGGTGTATTATAGTCTCACATCATAATAGTGATAGTAACTACATGCACACAGCAAAGGTATTCTTTGTTCATGGATATGGGCCCAAAAAGAAAACAAAACAAATATAACAACCAAAAACAAATTTCTTCTTCTTCTTCTTCTTCTTCTTCTTCTTCTTCTTCTTCTTCTTCTTCTTCTTCTTTTCTCTCTCTCTCTCTCTCTCTCTCTCTCTCTCTCTCTCTCTCTCTCTCATTTTCTCTCTCCTTCCTTCCTTCCTTCTTTCCTTCCTTCCTTTCTTTTCTTGATACTGGGGATGGAGCCCAAGTACATTCTACTTCCAAGCTCTACCCTAAGCCCTATTTTATTTTATTTTGAAACAGGTTCTCACTAATTTGATGAGAGTCTCACTACTAGCTGAAACTGTCTTCAAACCTGTGGTCCTACTGTCTCAGCCTCCCAAGTACTGGGATTACAAGTATGTGCCACTGCTCATGGCCAAAAATAGGTTTTCTAATGAAACAAATTCAAGTTAACAAAAATAAGAAGATTGCTTTAAAAAAATAGTGTTGTAATTGGATCAACATTTTCTCATAAAAATTCAGTAGTGATTTTTATATTTTTTATTCTGGAACTTGACTTCAAAACTGAGCAAATATCTCTAAGTTAATAGAATCACAGATATTTTCTTTTAGTATTAGTTTAACCTCCTCAGAGATAAAAAGATATCATTCTACTGCCTTACAAAGAGAATAAATAACTCTTGTTTTGCTTTAGTAGGCAATATTATATTCAGGCAATAAAATTTTTATGATGACCAAAACCAAAAATCTCTTTGGCCAGTTGGATCTTTCCTATAGCAAAGTAAATTACTGACACCCTATCAGAAGTCACCTCAAACATATTTCTTCTATCTACTATTCCTTCTAATATTTTCTTAATATCTTTAGGTAGCAAATCCCATTGATGTAAAGACATCATTATAAAAATTTACAGTATAGAGTTTGTTATATATATCAACAAAAAGACTCAAAGACAGTAGACAGAACTGACCTCATTCACTGTGGCATAGTAGCTTTCATGCTTGAAGGTGGGTGAGTTGTCATTCCTGTCCCTCACCACAATGCGCACTTCATGGTAGATAACAGTGCCCACTTTTTTGTTGATGCACTGGACTTGCACAACAATGGAGTGTATATTCATTGGTGGCTGCAATGTAAAAGTTACATTGTTAGAACAGTTGAAACCAAAGCTTCTCATCACTGTCAACACAGTTCTTCATTTAATACAATTTTTTGTACTTATTAAGTTTTAGACTAGCAATATAGAATAAAGTTATAGTTTTTGAACTATTTAAAAACAAGAGTTGATTTTGTGAGATTTGCTGAGATTTGATGTGATAAAAAAGTCCCTCAAAAGATTAAGGAAACAATGCTATAAACTATTTTTTAGAAAAAAAATTTTGATAAATAGATACTTGAGAAATATATTATATAAGTTTTATATTCATTTATAATTTTGTTGAAATATTATATGTTCTTTACTGATAAAAATTAAAATATGAATAATTAAAGTACAAAATGAGCTTGCCCAACATAGCAACTGAGAGAAACACCTCATCTCAGGCACTATAAAACTTGAATCAAAACTGTCATAAAAGTAGCTTCTTGATGGAAGAAAAAAGCAGCAAAAAAGTGAACAAAGTAACAAAAATTGAAATGCAGTTGAACAAAACCCAGGAAGCAGATGAGGGAGAGCAAAGAAGCAGAAGCCTGTGCCAGCACCATGTAGTGGCCACCATTGAGCCACCCACACACGGGGCAGGGTCTACAAGCACTGATGCATCTAGCAACCTCTTGCAAACCCAGTAACCAGATGTGGAGTAAGTGAATACAAGAACTCCACACCCTAACCAGGCAGCATATCCCCACACAATCAACGGGGACCTGAATACCTGGGATGTCCAGCTTGAGCCTATGCCAAGGACATCCAAGCTCACCTCTCCCTCTAGAGTCAGAGCAATACTCAACTGTAAACTAACTGTGTGGCCTCAGGGGCTCTGTGGCAAACAATAGACTCTGTTGCCCACCCTGATTTCAGTTGGGTAGGAGCAGAAGTTTGTGAGGTACCGAGAGTACACAGGGCATAGAGATGTTACAAGCCCCCTGGAAAATGCCCTGCATTTAGACTGCACACCTGCCATCTGAAAAGGCAGAGAGAGAGATGCAGACACAGGGCCTGTGTAAAACATGGAGCCTCAGGCTTACATTGGGTCCAGATCCAGTGAAGCCCACTGCCTACACAAAGAGCAGAACAGAGACAGGCCCTGTGGAGAGCTAATAGACACAAGCTTGCAGTGGGAGAGGCACCAGAACAATTCAGTGCCTGCATTGACAAAGAGAGAAATCAGGTCAGGGACCTAACCACAGCAGGTGATCCACAAAGGAATCCACAAAAGGACATCAGCACTATAGGGCACTGAGAAAATTAGAATGCCTGAAACATGCTTGAAAATACACTATAGTGAGTAGACATTTAAAAGTTGTAAATATCCACGCAGATCCAAGAGGACTACAGAGGCTAAGTCTGCTCTGTACTTATATACTTGCATTTTTTACTTTGTTTTTGTTTTGTGTGGCTTTGTTTTATTTTTGTTTGTTTGTATGGTTGTTTGTTATTTTTAGCTCATTTGTTGGCTCTCTTCCTCATCCCTTTTACAAGCTTCCCCCCTCTCCTATCTATATTATTCTCTTCAAAACTTTTTGCTTTCCTTTTCCTTTTTTCTATCTTATTTCAAAACCATTTCATATCACTACATCTAAATACTCTACATTGATTACTGGAATCCCCACCACATATCCACTATCTCTAATCTCTACCATATATCACCTTAACACACTCAAATTCTTATTCCACCAGATCATATCTTCTACTTTACTCTATTCTTACACCCATCACTGTAGCTTCTCCTCTCTCATCCAACCCTCACCACTGAACACAACACAACCTGCCCTTGTATATACCAATGGACACCTCAAAATCCCTACTGCCAAGATTGGATTAGAGAGGTGAACTACCAGAAAGGATTGCAAGACACCAAGGATAAACTCATGTCAGCTGATAGAAGAAATAGCTCAACATGTCCCATAGCAAGGCTTAAAAACACAGAGGGCAGAAGCTTTTCTACTCATGTCTCTGAAATGAATCCCCATAAAACAGAGGCAACGGATTCTTGAAGTCAACACTTGCCCAACCAGGACACCATTGCAGCAGGCAGAAGAAGCTCTAGAGTAATCACAACTCAGTACAAGATATTATTCACAGAGAGAAAATATAAATAAAAAAAACTATAAATGAAGAGAAAGCTAGCAAAAGAAGCAAAGATATAAACTTAAGAACATGGAAATTATGGGAAGAAAAAATAGCTAAGAAATAATGAGCTACCACAATGCCACAATAACAGAACTCACCAACACAAAATTGCAGAGATTACCAGAAGAACAATTCAGATCTTTAATAGTAGAAATGATACAAGATTTCCAAAATCACTGTTATCAAGAATACAGCAAAGCCAGGTGTGGTGGCACATGCTTGTAATCCCAGCATTTGTGAGGCTGAGACCAGAGGATCCGGGTTCGTGACCAGTCTCAGCTTCCTAGTGAGGCACTCTGCAACTTAGTGAGACTTGGTTTCAAAATAAAGAATAAAAAATAGGGCTGGGGGTATAAAGGAACAAATAAACAAAGAATCTGACACCCTGAATAGGAATCAAAGAGAAACCTTGAAGTGAGGGATGTGAAAGATGCAATTATTGAACTGAAGGCATCAATACAAACTATAAACAGTAAATTTGACCACATGGATAAGAGAATATCACTCTTAGAAGATGACCAATCAAAAAATGAATGCATAGTACATAATTTAGAAAAAAAATGATAGCATGAATTGTAAATTGATGATATCTGAGCCAATTTTAAAAGAGCTAACCTAGGAATAATAGGCATAGAAGAGTGTAGGGATCGCTCATGTTATGTGGCATTTGGCACTCACAGGCTCTGACCTTTCTTGGTGAAATCTGACCCCCTCAGACCTAGGGAAACCGATGGGTGGGTCAAGGAAAGGCCTACCTCCCTCCCCCGCAGCTATATCTGCTCCCATTGGTTCCCCCTCCTCAGCTTCACCTCCCTACCTGACCTGCCCATATAATCTATTGTATGTTCCAATAAAGTTAAGTTTCTGCGGCGCTGCCTGACCGCTGACTGGACTCCCAGCCAGTGCTGGTTTTGGGGGGGCTTCCCCGACTCCCCAGGGTGGTGGGCCCGGCCGTGACACTCTCCCTCTAGCCCAACCCCGACAGGCGAAGTGGCTGGCCGGCTTTGCCCTACCCCATGTTGCGTGGGATGCGACATTGGTTGCATGGAATGCTACATCTGGTCCCAGCATGTGAGGATTCCAGGAGGACTCCAGAAGGAATCCAGAATCTCGCTGATGAGCTAATCGGACTTTGGGTGAGTGTACGTCCATAAATTATGGGGCAGTCATAACTCTTCTCTTCACTCTTTCAAGTTGGGGACTCATCTTAGTTAAGGTCGCCCCCTGGCTCCCAGAGAGTAACCTCTTTGACTGGAGCATGTGGGATCAGGTTCAAGAGAGGCACAGTCCAATATTGCCTTCCACCATTCATCCCCCTCCAAAAGTACAGTCAGACACCCCTGCCCCCTCAACCTTGTCGGGGCATGATTCTTTAGAGTCGCCTAATAAGCTGCCTGAGGAAAAGCCCCCGACCCATTTGGGAGTGCTTCTTAGCCTCATGGGGCCTCCAACCCCCTTTGGGAGGCTTCTGCCCCCCTACCCTACCTGGAGCCATGTGCTCCCTCAGGCTTGCTAAATTTGCGCACAAAGAGGGCCATTAACTCGGCCATTAACACATTCCTATGGGTGGGTGACAGGGCGGAGTCTCCCTCTCCCCTTCTCCTCCCCGAGGTGGGGAGGACCTTCTGGTGGAACCAGCAGTGCCCCCTACTTGTCACCTTTACCCAGTTAATGTTAACCCTGGGGGAAATAGGCCTGTGGCCTGATATCTGTGGGAACCTAGTGATCTAAAGGAGCTTAAAAAGGCCATCCTAGAAGATGGTCCCAACTCTCCGTGGGCTGAGACAATCCTCCAGGGACTCACCTACCAAAATTGCACAACACAAGATTGGAGGACGCTCGCTTGGGCTGTCCTCCAGGGCCCACAACACATTAAATGGTGTGCCCTTTTTAGAGAAGAATGTCAGCAACAGGCTGAGAGAAACCAACAGGCTGACCCAGTCATTCCCATTACCGTTGGGATGCTTACTGGAACGGCTGATCAATTCTCCTCTGGCCTACAACAGGCTGCGATCCCTGCCCCGTACCAGGAACAGGTTAGGGCTATAGGACTGGCCGCTTGGAAAAAGCTAGAAGAAGGTCCCACAGAGTCCCCTATCGCAGGCTTTACACAAAGGCCTGGGGAGGACCTTTCGAGTTTCATCGATAGGGTAGAAAAAAGAATACAATGCAAATTTCCTCCCAGAGAGCTCAGGGAGCATTTTGTAAAGATGCTGGTTTGGGAGGGCATAAACCAAGATCATAAACTTGCCTGTTCCGGCTTAAGGGATAGGACAAAGGAGCGTTGGATAATAGCTACCAAAGACATTGGCACTCACTCCCATCAGTCACAAGCCATGATGTCTGCAATACAAACAGCCCAAAGGGAACAGCACAGCGAGGATTTGGGGCTCCTAATAAGCACTCTCCAGCAGGCCTTTCTGGGAAGAAGCCGCTCCTGTTTTGGGTGCAGCCAAGAGGGGCACTTCAAGAGGGAATGTCCTAACAGACAGGGAAGGGCCCCTGGGGTCCCCTTGGGAGTCAACAAGGTCTCCAAAGACTCCCTGCCCATGGTGTCGAAAGGGGTTTCACTGGGCCAGAGACTGCCGCTCTAAGACGAATCTCAGAGGTGAACCTTTAAACTAGATGAGGGGCATTCCCCAGCCCCATTAAATAAGGGGAATCTTCTGTCCCGGGCCCATTGGACTGTCCCAATCACCCCAGGAATTCGACCAAAAATGACACTCACCATCGGGGGCAAAACCTTTAAGTGTCTTATTGATACTGGAGCAGATAGGACTGTCTTGAGAAAGGAAGAGGTCCCTCCTAATTGGAGACTGATCCCTGGCCCCTGGCTCCTTGGAGTGGGGGGGGGGCAAATAGAATACCAACAGACTGCAGGATGGGTACAGTGGACAGACCCGGATGGCAGTACAGGAGAGGTCCAACCCCTAGTGACATCTGGGTTAACAGCTAATCTCTTGGGTCAGGATATCCTGGGGAATGCCAAGGCCTATATCACCACTGATTGCAGAAGCTTTCGAGGTGACCTCTTAGAAGAGGAAGGGTTTCAGCAGCAGTACACCAGCGGGAGGGGGTGTCGCTCCAATTATAGAGATGACCCAGCCTTTGAGGAAAGGAGAAAAGGGCTCCCTCTTTCTCACCCTCACCCCCAATCCTAAAGGCCACTGCCCCTCAGGGAGTCCCTAAAATACAATGGACCCCTGAACCCCCCGTATGGGTGGAGCAGTGGCCACTCCCAACTGTTAAGCTCCAACAGTTACTTGTTATTGTTAAACAATAGGTCCAGGCTGGGCATTTAAAATGCTCTAACAGCCCATGGAATTCTTCCGTGTTTGTAATTAAAAAATCCAGTAATAAATGGAGAATGCTACAGGATTTGAGAAAAACCAATGAACGAATGATTCCCTTTGGCACCCCCCATAGAGGGATACCTTAGGTGCCTGCCATTCGTTGTGACCATTATTTAGTAATTATAGATATTAAGGATTGTTTTTTCTCAATTCCCCTACACCCTGAGGATACCGAAAAGTTTGCTTTCTCTATCCCATCATTAAATTTCTGAGGACCTACCAGCGATTTGAGTGGATGGTCCTACCCCAGGGTATGGCCAACAGCCCCTCGATCTGCCAGGACTATATGTCCAAAATTCTCTCCCCTTTATTTGGATGCCCCGATGTGCTCCTATATGTCTACATGGATGACATTATCCTGGGAGCCTCATGCCCCTCCAGACTTAATGAACTTTACTTGGAGTGATCTGAATTGCTTAAAAGTGCCTGTTTCCAAGTGGCCCCAGAAAAGATTCAAAGGGTGGCCCCATTCAAAATACTGGGCACAACCCTAAACCTCAGCTAAAAATCCAGGACAATTATACACTCCCACAGTTACAACAGTTGCTTGGAGAAATCAATTGGATGCGATCGTGGATTCCCATCTCCATGGCTGAGTTGCTACCATTCTTTGACTTACTCAAAGGGCTTGACCTCTCTTCCGAGGTGACCCTCTCTGCTGAACACCTGGCTGCTCTAAACAATATACAGAGAGTTATAAATAATTCAACCCTTAAGCGCTTTGACCCCACCCTTCCTGTCCACCTTCCTGTGCTTGGTGGAAATCCAGTCTATAGTACTCTCCTCTCAGAGGAGTGGGAGCTCTTACACTGGATACATCTTTCCATTGGGGGAGCCCCTCGAGTATACTCTGCCCCAGATCAAATAGCTGATTACATCATTAAAGGGCGAAACTTGTCCATCCGGCTCTTTGGATGTGATCCCCGGGTTATCATTGTTCCCTTTCGATTGGCAGATTTCACCTGGCTTGAGAGGAACCACAGCAAGCTAGCCCTTGCCCTGGAAGGGTTCCTGGAAAAATTGAGCTGCCACTATGGGCCCTACAAGTGGACATCCTCTTTCTTCCACTTAGCCTGGGAACCCCCCCCCCAACTATTTGCTAATGTGCCTGACCCCAATGCTCCCACTGTGTTTACTGATGGTGGCAAAGCTGGAGCAGCCATAGTTTTATATGCCCCAAGCTGGTGCCATGCCCCACCTACCAAAACCATTGCTCATCAAATCCAAGGTTCTGCCCAGTTCAAAGAGTTCTATGCTGTAGTTATGACACTGGCTGAGATTCCAGTCTCTTTCAACCTGTTCTCAGATAGTCTTTATGTTGTTCATCTCCTGCCCACCTTAGCTGATGCCTACATCAGGTTGGATAATAACCCCATAACCCCTCTTATGATCCAGGCCCAAAACCTGCTTAAACAGAGAACAGCTCCCTTGTTCCTCCAACACCTGTGAGGCCACCAATCCTTTCGGAGCTTCCTAACAGAGGGCAACCCCCTCGCTGACAGGTTGGCCACTACAGGCACCATCGCCTGCTACTCCCTGGCTGAGGCTACAAACCTCCATGGCCTCACCCATGCAAACTGGAGAGGGCTTCATCACAGATTTCCACAGGTACGCATTAAAGATCTCAAAAAGATTATCTGGACCTGTAAAAGCTGCCAGTCATTCTTACTGACCCCTCCACTTCAACAGCAGGGAGTCAATCCCCGAGGCCTATGGCCCAACAACCTCTGGCAGACTGATGTTACCCATGTCACATCCTTTGGGAGACTCAAATATGTCTTTGTCATGGTGGACACCTTCTCCCATGCCTGCTGGGCAACTGCCCATGCAGGGGAAAAGTCTAAACATGCCATTAATCATTTGTTTCAATGCTTTTCTGTTTTTAGCTGCCTAACCAGCTAAAAACAGATAATGGACCTTGCTTTATTGGGCAGTCCTTTCAAGAGTTCCTCAAGAGATGGAATATAACCCATACTACAGGCCTTCTCCATAACCCCCAAGGACAGGCAATTGTGGAATGAACCAACTGCACCCTAAAAACCCAGCTTACAAAACAAAATGGGGGAGCTCTCCCCCCCCCCCCATAACCAGCTCAGGAAGGCGCTCCTGACACTTAACATTTTAAATTTTTCAAATAACTCACATTTGTCACCACTCCAGCGCCACTGGACCGGGACCATGCCATGCAGGGCACTTGAAGCCAGGTGGAAGTACTCATTGACGGGTCTCTGGAGGGGACCTGATCCCCTCATTAGTGTGGGATGAGTATTTGGCTGTGTTTTTCCCATCAGGGAATTCCAACCCATCTGAGTTCCAGCCAGAGATCTTATACACTGTCCTACCCTGGCTGGGGAATGCCTATCTATACCTCTCCCAGAGGGCTTCATGCCCCCCGAGGAAGTCTCTCTTGTATGCTCTCTTATAGGAGACCTGCCCCAATGGCCCAATTCCTCCTGATGCTGCTGCTGCTGTGAACCTCAAAAAACCATGGATGGAAACAGGATTCGGTGATCCTAGGGAGCCCCAAGCCCAAACCCTCCTTCAGAAGACATCAGAGATCCCTGCACCAACTGATTCACTAGTCGGGAAGGACTGGAAAAGCATTGTCACAGGACAGGCAAACAGTGCAATAATGGTATACAGGCTACAGGCGGCTACCCTAATGCAGGGCAGAGAGAATGGCTGCCCAGGAGCAGCGCTCACTCACATCTGATGGTCAGCTCCTAAAATAACTCTGGCCACAGCTGGAAAGCCTCCTCCCCAATGTCCCTGTAATCAGTTTTATAGCCCAATACTGAGAGCTTGTTGCTAAGTCCGATGACCTAGATGGGCATCGTGAGCCTTACGATGATGTTGCCAGCCTATGCCCCACACCCCATAAGGCCCCAGGAAATCCAATGACGGGTAAGACCCCTTGAAAGATAGGGGCAACCTAAGACAGGATCCCTGGGCGCTGGCTCCCCAGAGTCCAAAAGGTGACAGTGTGTCCAATGACGCGTAAGATCCCTTAAAAGATAGGGACAACCTAAGACAGGAACACTGTTTATGAGGACTTCTGAGGGCTTAAAACAAAGAAGCGGGATATGTAGGGATCCCTCATGTTATGTGGCATTTGGCACTTACAGGCTCTGACCTTTCTTGGTGAACTCTGACCCCTCCGACCTAGGGAAGCTGGTGGGTGGGTCAAGGAAAGGCCTACCTCCCTCCCCCGCAGCTACAGGTGATGAGATCTGCTCCCATTGGCTCCCCCTCCTCAGCTTCACCTCCCTACCTGACCTGCACATATAATCTATTGTGTGTTTCAATAAAGTTGAGTTTCTGTGGCACTGCCTGACCACTGACTGGACTCCTGGCTGGTGCTGGGTTTTGGGGGGCTTCCCCCACTCCCCAGGGTGGTGGGCCCAGCTGTGACACTCTCCCTCTCACTCGACCCTGACAGGCGAAGCGGCTGGCCCGCTTTGCCCTACCCTGTGTGGCATAGGACGCAACATTGGTTGCGTGGAAAGCTACAGAAGAGGGATTAGAAGTTAAAACTAATAGAACTAACCATCTTTTAAAGAAGTAATATCAGAAAATTTTCCAAACATAGAAAAAGAAGTTGACATAGAGGAAACATATAGAACCCCCTCTAAACAAGATCAAAGAAAAGGATCTCCATGCCACATTATAATCAAATTGATTACTGTAGAGGCCAAGGAAATAACCTTAAAAAAAAAAAAAAGTAAAAGACAAAGTGACATTTAGAGACAAAGCAATTAGAATCACTCTAGACCTCCCAAATCAAGTTATGAAAGCCAGGAGGGCCTGGAGCAACACATTCCAAGCTCTGCAAGAAAATACCTTGCAGCCAAAATTTTCCGACCCAGCAAAACTATCTCTCAAAATTGACAGGTAAATAAAAACCTTCCATAACACACAGAAACTGAAAGAATTTATGTCTTCCAAATAGGCACTAGAGAAAATACTCAAAGAGATTAACTACAAAGAATAACTAACAAGTAAATGTCAGAACCAGAGGAACAATAGTTAAACAATAAGCTAACAACTAAACAAAGAAGAACAAACACTACCTCAAACAGAAGTTAAAACTCAAAATGTTAGGAATTAAAAATCATCTTTCAATAATCACACTGAGTATAAATGGTCTCACCTCCTCAATGAAAAGACACAAGATGGAAAAATTGATTAAAAACCAAACTCCATTTATGCTGCCTGCAAGAAACACACCGTACAAGCAAAGATTTCCACAAACTAAAGGTGAATAGCTAGACCAAGGTAATCCATGAAATGGAACCAAAAGACAAGCTAGAGTAGCAACTATGATATCAGAAAAATTAGACTCAAAGTCTAAATTTATCAGAAGAGACAAATCATGTCATTTTTATTAGTAAAATGAACAATTCAGCAAGAGGAAATAACAATAGTCAACATTTATGCTCCAAACATAGGTGCACCACTTTCATAAAATAAAGTTTTCATGATATAAAGTCACACATAGATCCCAATACAAGAATATTGAGAGACTTCAATACTCCTCTTATTTCACTAGACTGATGATCTTCTACACAAAAGGTCAATAAAAATGCCTCAGACCTAAAGAATACAATAAACCAAATGGACCTATTAGACACAGAATATTCCACTGAGCTACTGCCACATTCACACTTTTCTCAGCTGCCAATGAAACCTTCTCTGAAATAGACCACATTCTGGGCCATCTAGTGACTAATGGCAAATTCAAAAAATGTAACAATTCCACAATAGAATGAAATTAGAAATCAACTATCTGAAGACCCAGAGTAAGCAGGTAATTACATGAAGACTGAACACCACACTGCTGGATGAGAAATGAGTCATAGAATAAGTAAAGAGAAAAATTTAAAAATTTCTGGAAACAAATGATAACAGATACATAATGTATCAAAACCTCTAGGACACCTTGAAGGCAGTACTAAGAGGAAAATTTATAGCACTGAGTGCCACATAAGAAGAACAGAAAATCACCAGATAAATAGCCTAATGACATAGCTCAAAGCACTTGAAAATAAGAACAGTCTAATCCCAGACCCAGTAGAAGACAGGAACTTATTAAAATCAGAGCAGAAATTAATGAAGTAGAGAATAAAAAAGAGAGAAAGTCAACAAAACCAAAAGCTGATTTCTTAAAAAAATAACAAGATAGATAAACCATTAACCAACCTAAGCAAAGAAAGAGAAAAACAACCCAAATTTCCAAAATAATAGATGAAAAAGGAGATATTACCAGCTACAGTATGGAAATCCAAAGGATCATTAGAAACTACCTAGAAAAACTCTACTCCCCAAAAATGGGAAATCAAGAAGAAATTGGCAAATTTCTAGACACATATAACCTTCCTAAATTGAGTCAAGAAGATATAGAAAACTTAAATTGACCAATAGCAATAGATATAAGCAGCATTAAAGAGTTTACCATCACAAGGGCCAGCTGGTTTTCCAAGTGAATTTTATAAACCCTTTCTAGAAGAGCTAATCCCAATACTCTTCAATCTATTCCATGAAATAGAAAGAAATGGGACTCTCTGAAACATATTCTATGAAGTCAACATCATATTAATACAAAAGCCCCCCAAAATAAAACAGCTCAAGAAGCAAAATTGTCATGCAAAATACTAGTAACACACATTCAGAACCACATCAAGAAAATTATGCACCATGACCTAGTTGGGTCCATCCCAGAGATACAAGGCTGGTACAACATATAAGAAACAATTCATATAATTGAGTATTTAAACAGAATCAAAGATGAAAATCACATGATTGTTTCAATAGATGCTGAAAAAGCATTTGATAAAACCCAATACCCATTCAAGCTAAAAGCACTGCAGAGAATTGGAACAGAAGGAACATACCTCAGCATCATAAAAGCAATATACAGTAGGCCCACAGCCAACATCATATTAAATTAGGAAAAACTTCATGAGTTTCAACTAAAAACAGGAACAAGACAAAAGTGTCCATTAATCGCCACTTCTGTTTAATATAGTACTTGAGAGTCTAGCCAGAGTAATAAGGCAAAAGAAGGAAATAAAAGGAGTACAAATAGGAGGGAAAAACTAAAACTGTTGTTTTTTGCTGATGACATCATACTATACTTTGAATACCCAACAAACTCAACCAAAAAACTTATAGAACTGATGAGCAAATTCAGCAAAGTGTCTGGATACAAAATCAGTCTTAAAAAAATCAGAAGCTTTCCTGTATGCTAAACATAAATTGACTGAAAAGGAAATCCAGAAAAAATTCCACTCACAATAGCACCCCAAAAATAAAATACTTAGGAATAAACCTAACCAAGGAGGTAAAAGACCTCTGCAAGGAAAATTATAAAAAGGTGAAAAAAAAATAAAAGAAGACCCTAGAAGATGGAGAGTACTTCCATACTCTTGGATAGACACAATAAGTGTCATCAAACTGGCTATTCTCCCAAAAGTGATCTACACATTCAATGTGATATCCATTAAAGTACAAGGTGACTCCTCACAAACATAGAAAAATCAGTCCTTAAATTCATTTGGAATGACAGAAAGCCCAGAATAGCCAAAGTAGTTCTTAACAACAAGAACTAGGCAAGAGACATCACAATGCCTGAATTCAAACTATACTACAAAGTCACAATAATAACAACAGCATGATATTGACAAAAAAATAGACACATAGACAAATGAAGCAGAACAGAGGATTCAGAAACAAACCTACACACTTACAGTCAATTGATTTTTGACAAAGGAGCCAAAAACATATACTGGAAAAAGATAGCCTCTTCAGCAAATGGTGTTGGCAAAACTAGTTAGCAATATGCAGAAAAAATGGAAATAAACCCCACTTTCTTACTTTGTACAAGAGTCAATTCAAGATGGATCAAAAACATGGAAGTCAGGCCAGAGACTTTGCTGCTAGTTGAAGAGGGCATAGACCCAACACTTCAATACATAGACACAGGTAAACACTTTCTCAACAAGACCCCAAAGGCACAAGCAACTCAAAGGAAGATCAATACATGGAATTTCATTAAACTGAAGAGCTTCTGTGCAGCAAAGAAAACTATCAATAACTTCAACAAAGAGCCCACAGAATGGGAGAAATTTTTTGCCAGCTACTCCTCCTATAGAGGACTAATATCTAGAATATACAGAGAACTCAAGAAACTCACAGCTAAGAAAACAAATAACCCATTCAAATAATTAGCAAATGATCTAAATAGACACTTCAAAATAGGCCAACAAATATATGAAGAAATGTTCAATATCATTAGCAATCAGAGAGATGCAAATCAAAACTACCTAACATGAATTAGAATGGCAATCATAAAAAACACAAACAACAACAAATGCTGATGAGGGTGTAGAGAAGTGGGAAACCTAATACATTGTTGGTAGGATTTCAGATTAGTGCAACCACTTTGGAAAACAATATTGGGGATCCTCAAATGAGTGGGAATGAACCTACTGTATGATCCAGCAATACTATTTCTGGGTACCTACCCAAAAGAATGGAAACCAAACTATCAGACCAATCCATGTGTATCTATGTTTATAACCAAACAATTCACAATTGCCAAACTATGGAACCAGCCAAGATGTGCATCAACAGATGAATGGATTACAAAACTATGGGAAATGTACACAATGGAATTTTACTCAGCCATAAAGAAGAGCAAAATCATGTCATTTTCAAGGAAATGGATAGAACTAGAAAATATTATGTTAAGTGAAATTAGTCAGTCAGAAAAAGTAAAAAAATTATATGCTCTCCCTATGCAGAAGCTAAGGAGGAGTGGGTCATAAGAGGGACTCTAGATGATGAAGAAGAAATGAGCAAAGAAGGTGACTTAACTGAAGGTGAAGGGGGGAAACATCCTAATGCACATGATGTACATTGATGTACATTCACAAACACATCAAAGTCAATCATTAAACTGAACATGAGAAGGAGGGAGGAGAAAGAGAATGGGGTGAGAATTGGGGAAGGGTTAAATGAGAGATGTGTGCATGTATGCCTGTACCAGCTTGTACTCAACAAAGTGTGTGATTACAATTCACCAATAAAAAAAAGGAAAAACATAAAAAATAATAAAAAGTACAAAATCCACTTACAATCCAACCAAATTTTCTCACTCTATATATTTACATGCTTATTTTTTTATCATTTTCCTCTTTTAAATACATAACTATTACACACATACACAAATAAATATCATCTCGGGTTTTTAACAGAGATTTATTATAGCAGTTCAGTGTATGTGATTCATCTGCACTTCATTATAAGGCTATAGTTTATCTGGGTGCAGTGAAACATGCCTGTAATCCCAGCAATGGGGAGTCTGAGATGGGAGGACTACAGGTTTGAGATTAGTGTGCTGTAACTTATGGGATTCTGTTTCAAAGTAAATAAATAAATAAATAAATAAATAAATAAATAAATAAATAAACAAAATAATGGATGGGGGTGTACCTCAGAGGTACAACATATCTACGTTCAATCCCCAGTAACACCCACACACTATATATAATATAATATAATATAATATAATATAATATAATATAATATGATATAATAATACATAATATAATAATATAATATGTGAGTAATAACTTTTAATGAGATGATTCAAGCTCTCAATTTTTATTATCATAAAAAACAATTTATTTCAATACATACTAGTCATAAATATATCACCACTCACCTAATCTCACCTAATTTTATGGTAATTTTTTAATGGAAAAAGTGTCATTAAAGTGACACTTGATTGCTTGCATACCACAACTAACTGCTTGTAGGGCTGGGATGCACACAAGCATGTATTTTACTTCATTGAATCAGAGTCCATAGATTACCAAATACTTCTTTGTCATTTTTAAATCTCTTTTGAGTTTATACAATGTTCTCTCTAACGATATCAGCTTATCAAATACCCTATCCAGACCATACCAATACTGCATCTCCTGTCTGCCCCCTTGGTTTCAACTTCCTCCCTCACCATTTAATTCTCTACAGTTTATTTTATTTTTTTAATCCACAACTTGTACTACATCCATCACATACATTATACATTTGCTTCAATTTGTATATCTTGATGAGACTGGAAACCTGTTATACAACCTTCGCTTTCACTCAAGCACTAGCTACATCCTCCTACCTATTAACTAGCATGGTACTAGGATAGATGAGTGGATAATATCAAACTACTTCGTTTCTAGTTCTAGATCCATAAACTACTGTGTGATGCAGGGAATTTTGCAAATCCCTCTATGCTTAGTTTTCCCATCTCTAAAAGTGGTACTAATAATTATATTACATGGGATTATTCTTGCTAGGTGCATATTACAACACATAATGGATGTAAACTATTTTTTTATTTATGAAAAGCTAAACAACCATCACCTTAAATTTTTATCATTTCATTATTCTGAGAACATTAAAATTTCTCTTATAGCTGTTTTGAGATATATAATGCATTATTTGTCACTTAGTTCACCTTTCTTTGCCATAGGATACCAAAACTTATTTCTCATATCAAACAATAATATTGTACCCATTGATCAAACTTTCCCTTCCCTCATTCTCCAGTAATCTCCTCAGTCCTGGTAACTATCCTGAGTAGAGCACTACCAAATGTCTACATTCATCAAAACATCACATTGTATCTCATAAATATGTACAAATATTATGCCAATAAAACTTTAAAAGTTGAATCTTCAAAGATGTGAGAGAATCTATAAAACATGAGCTAATAATTTTGGATAATAAAATAAGTTGCTAAATATTTGCAATGAACCAATTAAAAATATAGCAATGATCACTGGAATCTGAGACAGGTTGATTAAAAATACTGAAAGCCACATTTGTAAATGAGAGGAATACTATAGAAACTATATCTGTCTACACTGATGCAAAATGTTGCTTCATGTAAAATTATTTTTATGGCTGAGTTGATTTATACCTCTCCAAATAATTCTACCTAGAGAGAACAAATTAAGCCATCATTAATGTATAGAAGAAGACCTCAAGTAAAATGCCACATACTCTCTTCTGATAGCTATGTCATTTCACTTTTAATTACTAATATTAATGAAGACAGTAAAGTCATATGTATAAAATCTGTGACTGTTAAAATCTCACCATAATGCAAAAAAATGTGACAAAAGACAAGGTTTAAGTCATCATAATAATTCAAAATAATAAGTTAAATGGTAAATGTTTATAATAATAAATATAAATTGCCCAAATTAGTAGGAGAAAAAAATCCAATCAGTTGAAAGTAGTGAATAGCTACAAATATTAGTGTGAAAATATGTTAAAAACTTGATGGCTAAAAGCTGATTTTTACATGCCAGCACCTTAAACTGGCTGCTGGGACACTAAGGCAAATGTAATATTCATTACAATATCAGATGCAGAAAAGGTGGATTTTTAACAGGTATTTTATTGGTGAATATCCATAGCTGGAAAATATATGATAAAATTTAAGAGTGTTTAAAAAATATTCACCACACATCTAAGTGGTTTTATGAAGAAAGTCTATCAGTTCATTTATTGTAGTTCTGGAGAGTAAAAATAAAAAGAATGAATAAAATGTATTGCAATGTATATGTTTTAAATATAGAAGAAGTTTCCACTTAATCTGTACTGGCACACATCAGAATAGACTAACCTATCAATTTAGCCTCAGGACAAAGAATATGTAAGCTTGAGGATCAAAGACCATATAAAACAACTGGATTGAAGCAGTAATAAAAAAACAAAAGCCCAGAACCAGAGAGATTACCAAGTCTTCAAAGAAGAACTAATGCCAAGGTTCCTCAAATTATTTCATAGAATCAAAAGAAATAGAAAAGAAGTAGAACACTTCCAAATTTATTTTATGAAGTTAGTATCACCCAGATACAAAACCCAGAATAGGATACTTCAAGGAAAGAAAATTGCAGACCAATATCCCTGATGTACAGATGCAAAAATCCTTAATAAAATATTAGCAAATCATGTTCAACAAGAAGATTGTGTATCATCATGTTGGTTTCATTCCAGGTATGCAGGATTGATTCAGCATGTACAAATCAATAAAGATAATTAACCACATAAATAGAGAGGAAAAAAATCACTCACTTCAATAGATACATAAAAAAGAAGGCTTTGACAAAATTCAACATTCATTCAAAATAAAAACACTAAAGAAGTTAAGGATAGAAAGAACTTACCTCAACATCGTAAATGCTATAACAAATCTAAAGTCAAAATCATACTTAATGGGGGAAAAATTATTTCTTGTAAAATTAGAAATAAGTTAAAATGTCCACTCTCACCACTTCCATTCTATACAGTATTTGAAACATTAGCCAGACAACTGGCCAAGTGAAGAAAGTAAAGGTATTACAAATAGGAAAAGAAAAATTAAAATGATCACTGTAGATACAATTTTATATTTAGAAGATGCAAACAGCTCTACCAGAAGCTATCTAGAGCTAGTAAACAAATTCAGAAAAGTAGTAGGATATAAAATCAATATACAAAAATTAATAGCTTTTCTATATGTCAATATAAATGCACTGGAAAAAAGTTGGAAAGTAACTCCATTCACGATAGCCTAAAAACAAAAATCTAGGTATAAAGCAAAACAAGATGAAAGACCTCTAGGAAAATTACTGAATACTGAAGAAGATATTGGATATAATGACCTCCTATGTTCATGGATATGCAGAATTAATATTCTTAAAATAATTACATTACCAAAAGCAATCTGCAGATTCAATGCAATATACATAAAAATAATCAGTGATGTTCATTAGAGAACTAGGACTTAGAAGACCCAGCAAACTCAACCAAAAAACTTATAGAACTGATCAACAAATTCAGCAGTGTCTGGATGCAAAATCAATCTTAAAAAATCAGAACCTTCCTGTATGCCAAACATAAGCCCACTGAAAAAGAAATCCAGAAAACAATTCCACTCACAATAGCACCCCCAAAAATAAAATACTTAGGAATAAACCTAACCAAAGAGGTAAAGACCTCTATAAGAAAAACTATAAAAAGTTGAAAAAAGAAATCGATGAAGACCTTAGAAGCTGGAAAGATCTTCTATGCTGTTGGATAGAAAGAATAAATATCATCAAAATGGCCATCCTCCCAAATGTGGTCTACAGATTCAATGCAATATACATTGCATTGAGTTACCAAGGTCATTCCTCACAGACATAGAGAACTCAGTTCTTAAATTCATTTGGAACAACAAAAAGCCCAGAATAGCCAATGTACTTCTTAGCAACAAGAACCCTGCTGGAGGCATCACAATACCTGACTTCAAACTACACTACAAAGCCACAGTAATAAAAACAGAAAGCATGGTATTGGCACAAAAACAGACACATAAATGAATGGGGCAGAATAGAAGATTTGGAAACAAACCCACACATTTACAGTCAATTTATTTTTGACAAAAGACCCAAAAAACATACACTGGAAAAAGATAGCTTCTTCAACAAATGACGTTGGTGAAACTGGTTAACCATATGCAGTAAAATGGAAATAAACCCCACTTTCTCACCCTGCACAAGAGTCAATTCAAAATGGATCAAAGATCTGGAAATCAGACCAGAGACCTTGTAGCTACTTGAAGAGAGGATAAGCCCAACAATTCAACACATAGTCACAGGTCAAAACTTTCTCGACAAGACCCCAAAGGCACAAGCAACTCAAAGGAAGATCAATACATGGGATTACATTAAACTGAAGAGCTTCTGTGCAGCAAAGGAAACTATAAAGAACCTCAACAGAGAGCCCACAGAGTGGGAAAAATTTTTTGCCATCTACTCTTCTGATAAAGGACTAATATCTAGAATATACAGAGAACTCAAGAAACTCACAGCTAAGAAAACAACCCAATTAAAAAATGGGCAAAGGCTCTAAATAGACATTTGACAAAAGAAGAAATACAAATGGCCAATAAATGTATGATGAAATGTTCAACATCATTAGCAATCAGAAAGATGCAAATCAAAACTACCCTGAGATTTCACCCAACCCCAATTAGAATGGCAATTATAAAAAACGCAAACAACAACAAATGTTGGTGAGGGTTTGGAGAAGTGGGAACCCTAATACATTTTGGTGGGATTGTAGATTAGTGTAACTACTTTGGAAAAAAGTATGGCAGATCCTCAGACAAATGAGAATGAGCCTACCATATGATCCAGCAATACCACTTCTGGGTATCTACCCAAAAGAATGGAAACCAAACTATCAGACTGACTCATGTGTATCTATGTTTATAGCTGCACAATTCACAATTGCCAAACTATGGAACCAGCCAAGATATCCATCAACAGTTGAATGGATTACAGAACTATGGGATATGTACACAATGGAATTTTACTCAGCCATAAAGAAGAAAATTATGTAATTTGCAGGGAAATGGATGGAACTGGAAAACATTATGCTGTATGAGATTAGTCATTCACAAAAAATAAAAAATTATCTGCTCTCCCTAATATGCAGAAGCTAAGGAAAAAATGAGACTTAAGAGGGACTCCTGATGAAGAAGGAGAAACCTTAGATGAGCAAACAAGTTGACTTAACTGAAGATGATGGGTGGGTGGGAACACCCTAATGCACATGATGTACTTTTACAAACATATCAAAGTCAATCACTAAACTGAACTTGAGAAGGAGGGAAAGCGAGGGAGTGGGGCAGCAATTGGTAATTGGGGAAGTGTTAAATGAGAAATCTGTGCATGTATGCCTTTAGCAGCTTGTACTTAACAAAGATATATTACAATGCACCAATAAAAAATGAAAAAAAAAGAAAAACAGTCATAAAATTCATATGGAACAATAAAATTCTCAAAATAACTAAAGCAATTCTAAGCACACAAAAAAAGTAATGCTGGACTGCTGGAGGCATCAAATGACCTGATTTTAAGTTATACTATAGAGGAATACTAACAAAAACTGCATGATAATACTGGCATAAAAACAGACATATAGACCAATCAAATAGAATAGAAGACATAGGTATACTTGCATATATACATAAGTAGATGCTTGACTAAAGTTCAAAAGCATTCGTTGGTTAAAAAAAAAAAAAAAAAAAGATAGCATTTTTAACAAATGATGCTGTTAAAAGTGGATAGCTATCTGTAGAAGAACAAAAGTATATCCCAATCTCTCACCCTGTATAAATGCCTATTCAAAATCGATCAAAGACCTAGGATTCAGACTCAAAACTTTGCAAGTGCTAGGAGAAAATATACAGACATACAAGTGCAGGCAACAGCTTCTATATCAAAGAAAACAAGAGCATAAAGAGAACACTTAGAGAAAGAGAGAAAATCTTTGCCAGCTACTCTGTAGTGAGGATTAATATCCAGAACATATAAAGAACTTAAACTAAACAACACTAAAAACAAAAACAAATATTCCAATCAATAAATACACTTTTCAAAAGAAAAGATACAAATGGCCAACAAATATATAAAAAATGTTCAACATTTTTAGCAATGGGGAAATTGCAAATCAAAACTACACTAAGATTTCACCTCATTGCAGTTAGAATAGCAGTCATCAAGAATACAAATTAAATTAAAGTCTAGTGAAGATGTTGGAAAAATGTACAACTACTTTGGAAATCAATATAGTTGTTCCGCAAAAGAATAGAAATGGAGCCACCATATGACCCACCACTTGATATGTATCCAAAAGAAAGTCAGAATTTTATAGTAATATATGTTTATAGCAGTGTAATTTATAAAAGACACATTATGGAACCTGCCTAGGTGTTCATAAACAGATAAATTGATAAAAAAATGTGTTGTGCATACACAATGGATTTTTATTCACACATAAAGGAGAATAAAGTTATGTCATGTGCAATAAAATGAATAGAACTTGAGATCATTATGTTAATCAAAGTAAGCCAGACTCAGAAAATCAAGTATAATGTGTTTTCTCTCACCTGAAAGCTAAAAAGAAAAAAAAAGGTGTGTGTGTGGGAGAGTTGGGAACTAATGAAAATAGAAGGGAGACCAGTAGTATAGGGGAAGTAAATGAGGAGGGAAAAGGCGAGTGATAGCACTGGGACAGAAAGGTCATAATCTTTTTAAATGGAGGATCAAATTCAGTGTTCACCAAGTTTCCACTTAGTACTAATAAGTACTTATAAATTAGACATAGCCAGGTCACCTAGAACTGTTGTCACTCTCAATTTTCACTCCCTGTGCAGCATGAATGGAAACTAGTAGGCAATAAATTCCAAGCACAATGGATTACGCTGAAATTAAGAATTCCCTGTGGCTAATATATAACATACAGTACAATTTTCCATTGGAATAGATTCCATCCTGCTGATTAGAAGGTCATAAATACATCAAATATAGTTCTCCTAAGTCAGTTAGTGAGAGGTTAGGGACTCCAAAATACTTAGGAATATTGTAGGGAAATTTTGGTTTATCTTTTATAACTGGAGGCAAAAGTCAGTCATGGTAATTTTATCTGTTTTATTTCTTTTCCATTGCTTCATTCATTAAACAAAGCATCTGTATATAAATTATATCAGTAATTATTTTAAAACAATTATCTATTTATACCTATAAATTCAAACTATTCTCCTAATTTCAAATGAATATATAACATAATACTCTGAAAGTGTACCTGAAAATTTATATATGAGTGTACATGTGTGTGTAGGTTTTGATATGTTTTATCAGAAATAACACAGACCAATGGTTAATGAAGGTAATCTTTGGAAGGTGAGGGAAAATGCATATTTGCAGTGAAATAGATGAAAATAAAGGATGTGATGTTAAGTCAGACACAGGAAGACAAATACTACATGTTCTCCCTCATAAGTGGATGTTTTAAAAAGTCAATCAGAATGCCTAGTAGTGGTTAGGAGGAGCTGGCAAGGGTTTGGGTAGGCAGAATAGTAAGAAGTTAGAATGCAGGGAACTAAACACAATTACATAGACATAATAAGATCTCCTGTCCTGCAGAAGAGCCAGTAGGACAATATTTCACAAAAAGCTATTACATATTTTGTAAATAACTAAAATAGAGTAGTTTCAATTCTCCAAATAAATAGAAGTAAAGAGATGGAAAATCTTTCAGGGTAATTATCTTGATTTGATCATTACACACTATGTGTGTATCAAGATGTCATATTATGCCCCCCAAATTTATATAACTAGAATAATAATTTTAAAAATTGAGAATTTCAATGTAAAAATAAGTTTACAAAGAGCTAGCATACAGTGAAAATCCAAAAGAGCTAAAGTCAAGTGCAAAACAAGGAAATGGGAGAGCAAAATTATAAGTCTACAAAGGAATATGAATAAAGAGTGAAATAGAAGCTGGGGAGGAATAGGGAATAAATACACAGGAAGATAGAGGATAGAGACCATGTGGTCCCTAGTCAAGTCAATTTTTTTTGCCCCTGTAAACTAATAATATCCTAAGAATACATTATATTTTATTTATATTGCATTGATATTTTAATATTCTCTCCCATCAACTTGAGTTTAGTTGAAGATTTTTTTTTTTTTTGCAGTACTAGGGATTGAACTCAGGGGTGTTCTACCTAAGAGCTATACCCCCAGCCCTATTTTTTATTCTTTATTTTGAAACTGGGTCTCACTAAGTTGCAGAGTGCCTCACTAGGTAGCTGAGGCTGGCCTCGAACCCAGATCCTCCGGTCTCAGCCTCCCGAATGCTGGAATTACAAGCGTGCGCCACCACGCCTGGCTTAGTTGAAGATTTTTAAACATTTTTTATAAACCAAGGAATTTTTTAATTAAAATCAGTATATTCTTAGGAAAGTATCATTGTATGTCAAAGACTGTAGAATATGTCCTACTTAAAGACAATTTGCAGAGAAATTTTTCCAAGGTAAGAAGGATTAAAGGGCGTGGTGGCGCACGCTTGTAATCCCAGCATTCGGGAGGCTGAGACCGGAGGATCCGGGTTCGCGGCCAGCCTCAGCTACCTAGTGAGGCACTCCGCAACTTAGTGAGACTCAGTTTCAAAATAAAGAATAAAAAATAG